>VOQK01034147.1:0-22564 GCA_015052645.1 Benitochromis conjunctus
CAAACAAATACACCTTAGGCTTCTGATTCTTATCTATATCAGATATTATGACATGATTATATTGCCTAGCAACCACCAAAATTTGATGCATGTATAGCATTTCATAAAATTGTCTTCGGTCAGTTTAATTTCACCACAATGACATGTGGTGACATATCATATTATTTTGGGGTTATATCAAAACTTTAAAGTTGGATCAATAACCTTCTAAATGTATGTAAGGCAATGGCATTTCAAGCCGTGTGAACTGATCCAACCATGCTTCCAGTCTTTTTTTATAGCATGTCATAGGAATTTTTTGTCAGGTCCCCTTTCTTAAAGATGGGAACCACCACCACGATCTCCTAATCCAGGGGTACTGCCCCTGATCTCCACGCAACATTGTAGAGGCGCGTCAACCAAGACAGCCCTACAACATCCAGAGCCTTCAGGAACTCGGGGCGGCCCTCATCCACCCCAGGGGCTCTGCCACCAAGGAGATGTTTAACTGCCTCAGTGACCTTGCCCCCGGAGATTGGAGGGGAGATTTCCCCTCCTGAGTCACCTGACTGCCATAATCTCTTCGAGGCTGTCCAAAAGTCTTTTTCCATGGCCTCTCCAAACTCCTCCCACACCAGAGTTTTTGCGTCAGCCACTGCCCGAGCCGCGTTCCGCTTGGTCTGTTGGTACCTAT
Source organism: Benitochromis conjunctus (assembly GCA_015052645.1). Classification (NCBI taxonomy): domain Eukaryota; kingdom Metazoa; phylum Chordata; class Actinopteri; order Cichliformes; family Cichlidae; genus Benitochromis; species Benitochromis conjunctus. The sequence goes on from VOQK01034147.1 coordinate 674, forward strand.
CTGCTGCCTCCGAAGTCCCACAGGCTAACCAAGCCCGATAGGACTCCCCCTTCAGCTCGGTGGCTCCCCTCACCTCTGGTGTACACCATTTGGTTCGGGGGTTACCAAAGAGGCACCAACCATCTTGTGGCCGCAGCTCAGTGCAGCGGCTTCGGCAATGGAGGAGCTGAAGATGGTCCATTCAGACTTAATGTCCTCAGTCTCCCTCGGAATGCTGTTGAAACTCTGCCGGAGGTGTGCGTTGAAGATCTCGCGAACAGGGGCCTCTGCTAGGCATTCCCAGCACACCCTCACTATACGTTTAGGGCACCAGGTCTGTCCAGCATCCTCCGCCGCCACCTGATCCAACTCACCACCAGGTGGTGATCAGTTGACAGCTCAGCCCCCTTCTTTACCCAAGTGTCCAGAACATATGGCCTTAGGTCTGAAGATACAATTACAAAATCAATCATCGACCTGTGCCCTAGAGCGTCCTGGTGCCGCGTGCACTTATGGTCATCTTGTGTTCAAACATGGTGTTCGTTATGGCCAAACTGTGGTTTGCACAGAAGTGCAACAACAAAACACCGCTCGGGTTCAAATCCGGGAGGCCATTCCTCCCAGTCACGCCCCTCCAGGTCTCGCTGTCATTGCCCACGTGAGCAATGAACTCTCCCAGTAGACAACAGATAAAATATTTAATTGAACTAAATCTTTTAATAATTTTTATTCTTTTGACAATAAAACACATGGTCCCTTAATCACACATGGATTACTTACATGTTACATGCTGTATATAATTATACATCGAATTCCATATTTCTCTTTTTATTTTTTTTATATAAACAGCCCAATTTTTTTATCTTTTTTTTTTTACTTGTTTTCAACGTGATTAACTCTATGAGCCAAAAGCACAAACAGAGCAAGCAGTACAGCAGCATGGACCTGTACTTGTCGGTTTAACATAACACTCTTTGCAATTAGACTCAGTAATAGTTATAAATCAAATAAATATTTTTTTGGCCAATTAAAAAAAAGTCACACAGTCAGACGTTCTAAAACATCCTCACTAAAGAAACGTGGAATTGGTTTAAAATATTACAGACTGAGTTTCTAGGAACGTGTTAATTTAGTGAGCCATATGCTATATTAATGTGGAAGACAATCATTTTACTGCATGTATCTGATAGATACTGTAGTATGTTACCCAACCACGTGTTCACCAGTTCACAAATGGTATTATAATATGGACACAGGTCAGCTGTAGCTCTGTTATCTCCTCCAATCTTTAAAAGTAACCTGCTATTTGAAATATTTTATGGCCTTGCCAAGAAGAATAAGTACGAGGAGGAATTAATCATGCATTAAACTCAGCTGCCCTTCAAGAATATATATAAAACACAGCAGAGGACTCAAAATGCATGAAAGCACAGTGGTGGATTAGCATGTAACTGAGGCACTTCTTTTTGTCTTTCTCTCCATCAGACTATCAACGGATGAAGTTGTTCGATGGTCTGAATCGTTCGATAGCCTCCTCACTCACAAGTGTAAGTGAACACTTTCTATTTTCTGTGGGAACAGTTTGTACTGCGCAGCACACTTACAGCCAGCCCCAGGAAAATGAAAGCCACTGTCACAGTGTGCCGAGGCAGACTGTATGAATTGTGAAGAGTGGACCCAAAATGCAGATACGAAGGAACGTGGAACAAAACTTGACATTAGCAAACGCGAGCCATTTAATAAAGCTGATGAAAAGGGTACAACAATAAAAGGCAGATGCACACTGGGGAGAAACTAACCAGAACTAAACAGGGAAAACTAAATGCTAAACACAAAAGACAAGGAACAAAACCCTGAACGTGATAAAAACCTGAACATGGAAAATTCTAGAGGCATGGAAACATGATGAGGAACAACAGATGACCTGACGACAAATTAAAGAAAACACGCAAACTAAATACACACAGGAGGTGATCAGGGGAAGTGGAAACACATGGGGAAAACAGCTGAGGCTAATCTGACATAGCGAGACAAAGGAAGCAAAGCTGACTACACTGACATAGGACACAGACTTTCAAAATAAAACAGGAAACAGCATGGAACGACGTAGACATGATAACACAAGCTTGACAACATGAACAAGAAGACAAGAAACATGACAGGCTAACACAGAAGACCTAAGTGAAACATAAGTAGACTAAACTTAAGGCAACCAAACGATAATCCCATTACTCAACATATTTAAAGGAATAACTTTAAGGAACTGAAATCCTTGGTCAGAGACCCAGGATTGTGAGTAAATTAGCCCCTTCCAGTTTCTTTAATACTTTCTATTTTTCACTCAGGACAAACAAATTTTACTGGTCTCCTTTCAAGCCCATGTTATGCAAGTGTGTCATTTCTTTGTTGCCAAGCGTCCATGCCGCATAATGAGTCACATCCTCGTCTTTGACCTTCCCCTTGGACCAAACAGACAGCAGCACGCACTCACAACTCACACGTCTGTCTGCACAAGTGGGTCATGTATTTATTTTCTGCTGACAAGCCATGTGACGTAGCGTCTTTGACAGAAAACTCTAAACTAAAAGAGTAAAGGGCACATCCCCTTGGTGAGACTCGGATCGATTCACATCAAATTCAAACATTTTCCTCCTATAAAACGTCCATCCAATTAGGATGCTTGTGTCTTGCTGAACCTCAAAGGTCAAATCATTTTTTTTGGGGGGGGGAACTGATATAGAAATCAATCTTCGTTTGTAAGAAGTGGAAGTTTAATCGAGGCTGCTTGAGGTCCTATCCATGTTTCCTGGAACAGCTCAAAATCTTGGATCAGCAAAGTAAAACTGGATGAGTTTAATGATACCTTCAGGACTGTTGACCCCTAGTAACATTTGATGAGCTGACATCTTCGTCTTCCTTATTGTACGTATGCATACATGTACATAGATCAAACACACAATTTACAACATATGCTTCCCTAAAAATGGTAATAAAACATTGTATACCCATCCAGTTATATGACCAATGATTGTGGCAATAATCTGTCAGTATCTGCAGCAAAGGGAGAGAACTACTAGCTAATGTTTTTTGAAAAAGAAACACATGAGGTTATAACTAGCTATTCGTTTATCTTTTCTTTGCCAATTATTCTGCCAAATATTGTGTCAGATAATTAAAATCATTGTTTTGTTATACGTGAATAAAGACAATAAAGAACAAGACATTAAAACACACCATAATTCTCATGCATACACCAAAACTGTCTTATCCAAATCAATGTATTCTTGTTGCACAGTGTTACTTGCACCTTTAAGATTACTGTTATCTCATATATGCTTTTAGAGACTTAAATGAAAACTCTAGTGACAGTTAATAGACACTGAAATATTAACATCCAAGTCAAAAATATACGTGTAGTTATTAGCGTGTTTTTTTTTTGGTGTCTCAGCTTTAGAGGTTTTTGCTCTGGCTGGACAAGATTTTGCAAAAATTAAAAAGAGTTAGCGTCCAAAGGGTAGGTTGTAACAGCTGCATCCTAGTTTTGCTCAGTGATGAACTCCATAACACTAGGCTAACAAATGGTAGTCTTGAATGAAACAAAGTCATACCCACTTGAACAGCTTTATTAAAATTATGACATAACACATCAGTTTGACACACAAAAAAGATAATGTTGCCCAGGCAAAACTAGAGGATTTCCCTAGACACAGGGAGTGTGATGCACCTGTGCATCCTGTTTTAACTGACCAAGCATAAGAGCAGCACACTACAACATGTAGACGCACACACACACACACATTTGGATTACATAAGTGATGTTAAATCAATAGGAACCGAGAGCTGGATGTTCCTTTGATAAGGTTCTAACCTTAATTTGCTTTAAAAGAAATACTGTGCATTTCATCTGGATGCATTCTAGTGCCAACCTGTGTACACTGTTAGCTAATACGTGACTTGTTAGAATAAGATAACAAGCAATACCTTTTTTTAAGATTAGACAGATTAGGAGAAAAAAATATAGAGATGAACAAAGTTAATATTTCTCTACCAGAGATCGAGAAGTGTCTAAAAAGGTTTGAACAGGAGAAATTATTTTCAAAGGGAAGGATTTTATATAATTATTTATTAATATGTTAATACTCTCAACCAGTATAAGTAACTTATGGTCCACAACTTTCTTAAGGATTTAGGAAATTAATGGAGGTTTCGAAATAGGCTGTAAATGTCTAAAATGGTGGGCTCTGAGGAGGGGTTTTAAAGCAAAGGGATCGCAGTGGCTGTTTTAAAGAAATCTGGCATGCACACAGAAGATAGGGACAGGTTAATAATGGACAGGAGGTGGAGATGATAAGTAGAACCTCAATAAAAGAACGAAGAATATCAATTGGGCTTGAAGAAGTGCACATATGCAAACTATGTCTGGCAGATATGTCATGGAAATTGGATAAAACTCAGACAACAGGGTGGGCTGAGACACTTGGACAGATTGGAAGGTTCCTGGCTTGAACCGTGATCTGATACCATTGACCTTACCAGCAAAAAAACAAAAAAAACAATCACAGTCATGGCAGGAAAACCAGACTGAGCAGGAATAAGAAGTCTGGTGATGGTGTCTAACAGGAACCTAGGACTGTGCTTATGTGCTTGTTAGCACTTATATAGTTGGAGAAATAGACTGCTCTTTTATCTTTAACATAAAACAGATAAAACAAAAATAAACCTATCTACAAACAACCTTCAAATAACACAAAATTCTGTGAAATGACCGAAACATGACAGTTCATGTGCAAAAACCTGACATCATTCTATACTTGTTAAGACACAAATGTGGCAAAGCGTCCTTTAGGTTGATATGCAACAGTGATTATTACTCTCAAACGAGGTCACAAATGATACAGAAAACTGTCCATATTCTTCTGCCAGTCACAGATAACCTTGGATAATCCTCATATAAATGAAGTGTGATATTTTTTTGTCTCATTTGGTTTAATTGAGTTCTTTTACAAAAGAAGTTTGTTTTTTTTTCAAATGCTTTTGTTGGTTAGAAGAACAAATAATTCTCAAGGGTTTACAAATTTCCAAGCACCACGGTAAGCATATATGCTGTTGGAGGCCAATCAAGACAGTATTGCTGCATAAAACATGCTTTGCACAGTGTTAAGAGGTAAACAGCAGAAAGGGTGGAAATGACATGTCAGCATGACACAGGCACATAGAAAAACATGCCCCACTTCTCATAACGTCAACAGGGAGCACATTAATTACTCACTTATCTTGGCTGACAAAAATGTGTTCTCTTTGTGGGAGTATTTTGTTCTGATTCATTTGTGCTTTAAGTATAATACAATTTCCTGCTTATGTTCAGCATACAATAAAGGGTGATAAAGGTTAAGATGAGCTCCTGTACAAAAACGTGAGTCTTAAGTATTTTTGTTTTCTTTTTACATTCTTTAACTTTTTGATTCTGTTTTTTTTTTTTTGTTGTTGTTGTTCTCAGATGGGCTGGCAGCTTTCCGGACATTTCTTAAGTCAGAATTCAGTGATGAGAATATTGAGTTTTGGATGGCCTGTGAAGACTACAAAAAAATCAAGAGCTCAGCTAAGCTGATGTCAAAAGCAAACAAGATATTTAAGGAGTTTGTTGAGGTTCAGGCACCAAGAGAGGTGAGTTAAAGCATTTTTCTACTGACTTGAATTGATAAAAAGACTTTTAAACCCCTAATTCACTGCTTAAGCCCAATCAAGAGAAATGAAAAGATTCTTCTCATGATAACAGGATAGAAGTAGGCTGGTATAATCTAGTGGTGATAGCAACTAGTGGTGACGTGTGACAAGGAAGGATAGCAGCAAGATTGAAAGCAAAGGTTTACAAGATGGTAGTGAGACCTGCTATGATGGTTTGGCAGTGTCACTGACAAAAAGACAGAAGCTGACTCTATAAGTGGCAGAGTTGAAGATGATAAGATTTCCACTGGGACTGACCAGGATTGGCAGGATTAGAAAGGAATACATCAGAGGGACAGCTCAGGTTGAAAACTTTGTGGACAAAGTTTGTAGAAGAAGAGAAGTAAGACCAAGATTGGTTGGACATATGCATGAAAGTATGGTTAGTGGATATTTTGGGCAAAGGATGTTGCATATGGAGCTGCCAGGTAGGAGGAAAAGAGGAAAACCTCAGAGGAGGTTCATGGATGTAGTTAAGGAGAACATTTTATTTAGTATGACTAATTAACAAACGGACTATTACATTGCTCTTATCTTCTTTGTCCTGGCAGATTAATATTGACTACCGTACCAGGGAGAGGACTAAGCAGAGCCTGGCGGAGCCCACCCCAACCAGCCTCAACGAAGTCCAAGGTAAAATCTACAGCCTCATGGAGAAAGACTCCTACCCACGGTTTCTAAGGTCCAAGATGTACCAGGATATAGTCAACAGGGCACAAGCGCGAGGACAACGAAGGTCTGTTTGACAAACAGTGGCAATAAAACTGGACCTCTACTGTAGATCCTTAATCCTTTGAAATCTCTTAATACTGTGAATCTGCAAGGATGGGGTGACCTGCTTGACTGTTTCCTTTATCAACACCAGCTCCATGCATGCAATCCCCCTAGATAAAACGTGTCTCTGTGGACTGCAATATACAGTACAATGCGTGTGGATGATGATAAGCTAATGGTTTGCTGAGCAATCTGTCTGAAATATCAAAATAAAAGTAGAGTATGATGCAATAATGATAGTTATCACAATATTTGCTATGTTTTGTTAGTTATTTACTTTTATATCTGTCATGCACTGATATTTGGGTTATAAACTGAACAAATCTAAAATAAAGACTGGTACGTGTAGTTTGAATTGAGACATGCATTCCTGTAGTAAAGAAACTTTACAGTCAATAAAGAAATGAAATGAGTTGTTAGCAAACAGTCCTGAAACCAAAGGCGTGATAAAAAGCCCTTTATGGTAATGTCCATGTGCGCCTCTGGATTGCTTCCAGTACTGCTGTTACTGTTTGATCACTACATGGAAGTACAATTCTGACCAACTGCATGTGTGAACCTGTGATTTCACAATGGGCCTTAGACTCGAGAGACCAAACACCAAACTTCATATCACTCACACAATCTTCAGCAGAGTCCACAGCAAGCAGTTGGAATATGACCAAGAACATATCTGTGTGTGTGTGTACTTCACTGATTACTATGGTTGTGCACTGTCAATTTTCAACATCCTAAGAGTGAACATTCTGCAGCCTTAAGCTGAAGCTTTTTGGCTTTGCCAACACAATTTTTTGTCACCAGCTGCCTACTTCCCAAATTTGACTTGTCCAACGACTTGGACTGATCTAAAATAGAAGAGGCGGTGAAGAGGTGTGTGTAATTCTAGCCAAACAAAAACCGAGTTAGTACTCTTTTTATTTTTATTACTGAATTTTCTTCTTATTTGTTGGTAGAATCAGAACTTTTTGATCGCACCGTCTGTACCTTTGGGACTGCAGTTGGTCAGGAATTTGTACATTTTCATAGCAAAATAAATGATTTGTCTGGTTGTGGCCCGTTCACATTGTTTTTTATTGTATCTTTTACATATATTATAACCAGTAACTCTCAGTAACCTGAATGGTTTTTGGGTGTTGGTTTAAACGACACATTTTAAGTACTCATTGGTTGAAATGGAGTGTTTTCCTGCATAACAAACACAACAGGTCACGTAAAAGTCACTGGGTGCCCTACATGTTATATATTCTTTTCCAACTTATGCATCTACTCCCAACCCTCTCCCTGTGAACTTTGCAACTCTACATCACCCTTCTCTCTTATTTGCTTTCATTATATTACTCTGCCAAGTAGAGGGTGCTATCACAATGAAAGATGGGTCACAGCAAGCAGCACAAATGTTGTGCTGGGTGTCTTTTTCCGATGGGAAGAGGTCTCTCTGCTTTATTTTCTCTCTCTTCAGAGAGTACACTGGATTTACTTTGCAATTAATATTTCTGATATATTTGATCACTTAGGAAAGTATATTGTGGTAATTATCATTGTTGCTGTATTGCCACTACTTGTCTTACCTCCTCTGTGAAATAGACACTGTTGTATGCAGGTAATTATACCTGTTGTGGTAGTTTGTGTTTACAATGAACAACTAAGTGAGTGACCACTTAATATCTGAAACTGTGCCAAAATAATCAATTGCACTTTGATGTTGTTATTGCATAATACTGTGTATCTTAAACTGCAGGTAATCTATCAGTTCAGTTCATTCAGTTCAACAGGGAGAGGTTAGCTTTCACTTCTGTTCTAAATAATGAAAATGGTTTAGGCAGTCAGAGATTCATGGATGAGACTCATATCCATTATTTCGGGTGATTTGCTTAGTTTAACATATGTCACCGAACTGTAACTGTAGTTTTTTGGATTATCAACTACCAAAAAAGTTTCTAAGTAGAGATAAAGAGTCATTTAAATCCCAATCTAAAATGGATTGATACCTAATGAAACAAAACATGCAGTATAAACAGCAGATGTTCCATCAAGGTGAATAGGAAACCAGCGTCCTGCTGACACTCTTCCACTGAATTCCATCCAATCTTTTCTGAAAATTGTTTTCTGCATAATGCAATACTCAGATTTACTTCTTATATATTCTTAAACATGTACAGTATGTTAAAAAAAATACTGCAGGTAACTTTATTTATAATATGTCAGTGTGCTCCCTCAGCATTTGATGTGTTTCTGCATTAGATGTGCTCCTTAACTTACCAATCCTTTAAATGAATTAAATGCAAAACTTTCCTGAGCACTTAAGGAGTGGTAAATATTTTCTGTAGTGCATGTGTACCACATAGGCCAGCCTGTTTGAAAGGCCAGAAAATGGATAAAGATTTTAAAAAAGAAGCATACTGCAATATATGGTATGTTACTGTGCTCCACATGAATGTAATCTCCCTCTTCTTCTTTTTGCATTAAAAAAAATTAATCTGCATTTATTTTTGCACTGTGTGACTTCATTCTCATTATACCAAAAAGGTATTATAGTTATGAAAGTGCACTCATCCACTGATCAGACACGCAGACAGACGGGTTGACCTCGTTTCCCAGCCATTTTATAACAGCAATCAAAGCGGACCAAAACGTTTCTAATAAATGAGAAGCCACTCCTCCATCTGCATGATTCACATCTGTGTTCAAATTAAATGTTTGAAGAACAGATTCAAACTTGCATTGTTGCTTTTGTATTGGAAGACTTTGCATGCAGGATATTCAATAAATATAACTCTGTTTATTGAGCACATGTGCTAAAGACTTTTCCATTTTTATCACATACATTCAGATGTAATTCTTAAAAGCAGATTGGAAAAAACAAGAGAAACCTACACTTCTTTATTTCTGTAACTTTGAATCGTCAATTTCAAAAATGAAGCAATAAAACTCGTATTATATTTATGTCACACTAACCTACAAACATCCCAAACCACAGGCAGCTACATGCAAACTTTATGTCATCAGTTTTAATTCCAGTATTCACATACACGCACATGCACACATATACACACATATATACACATACACATATATACATATATATACATTATACAGATGAGTAGATGACTAGATAGATTATTTGCTTACTTTTAAAAGAAAAAAACTAAAAGCAGAAGTGTCATCAAACATTCATGACTCTATTTTTACTTAGCTGAAACCACCACATATACCTAGTATTTGGGGCACTGGTGGGACGCAGTCGCCCACTGTCCCATTACACATCCATTAACTTTCCTGTTGTTGTCAATGTGTTAGTTACTCAGGGAATGAAGAGCAGTCTGAATGTGGGACACTGCCTTGCTTGGTAGACACAACACAAGCCTATCTGGGGCAGCAGACTGCAAGCTGTCAATGTATATCTCACAGTGGAAGTGACTGCAAGCAGAGCGTCAACTTAACACACAATGACCCATCTTGTCTGTGGTTATGAAAGTGTAAATTACAGTATCTTGATGCATGCTCAATCATCCAGGTAAGTAAATCCCAAAAAGTTGATTCTGTTCATCTGGATGCAGCATTTTCAGTGTGGCCCACTGAAAAGGCTGTGTCCAGATGAACAGAATCAACTTCTTGGTATCTAAGTTACAGTAATGTAATTGAACATAAGAGACTGAGTAAACTGTGTGTAAGTGTTCCTGGCGCTTTTGAAACGATCCATTATCAGCCCTGTCTTGGTGCTCGTGCAGCTGCAAATGCATTGTACTTGTAACAATGGAATATTTTGTCTAAAAGGGAAACGTGCACTTTTTTAGATAAAATAACATTAGGGAGAGTGAGTCCTTGTGCATAAACTAGATTTCCACAGTAAATGTGCAGGACAATCATAAGGCTTTATATACGTCTTGACCAGTTGTTGCTCTAGAAAGATGATTTGAGTGGTTTGCAACAAACAGCATACTGTGGCTGATTTTCTATAATCTTCTCCCATCGTTTCATCTATTTTTCTGCTTTAAAATATATTTTCTGTTTCTCAGTCAGTCTGTATTTCTCTAGTCTCTTAATCAATAGTAAGCACAATACCCATGGCGAAGCATTGCCCTGACTATGGATAACGGTGAGAATGAGAGAACATTTAATTACTCCTCCTATTCAGCCCTGAGACAAACAACAGAAGCAGTGTCGGGAAAACAACAAAGCATATTGGATTGCCTGTTTTGCAACAACCTGAAAAAAAAAAACAACATTTGTTTCTATTAGGTACTGCACTGCTTTCACTGGTAACAGGAGATGTGCTATAAATGCGAAGGTCAAGTTTGTGCAGGAACACAACAAATATGATTCATTGCAACACAGAATGTTTCAGCCTTAGTCACAGTCTTGTTTTTATGGTACATTTACTGTGCATTTCAGTCCTCATCCCATACATCACAACAGAGAAAGACTGATACACACAACTCTACGCATACCCAGCGCGGTGTAGTGAAGATACAAGCTAACTAACTTGGGTATTGGAGTTGTTGCTCTGATGGAATATATTACACATTAATTGGTAACAGTGTTGCGGCTTTCAGTTGTTTAATTACTTTTTCAAATAAGCAATCCATTAGGCTTAAAAATGTACAGCATTTCCCAATACAGCAGACTTTTTCGTCTATGGCATTTTGTTCATGCTCTCCTATAAACTGACGTTGGGCGAATGCTTGTGCTAAAAAAGGAACAGTACAGGAAAAGGCACCTAATGATGATGAACTTATGTAACACAACTGATGTAACTGTTTTGTTTAGAAATGCTGGATTTTGGAACATTAATGCATTATATTACAGCAATACAGTGACATATACATTTAATTTATAAAAGTGCTACACGTTATTTCTTTTTGTAACATTTAGCAGAGACAAAAGCTTATTATAGTGGTTGGAAGCTGTAGCACCAGGAATTTGCAAACTTGCTGCCTTTAAAATGATTCAAAGATGGGTACGAGGTCTGTGACTACTCAAAGTAAGTTATTTTGACACACCAAAGCAACTTTGGTGCAATAAACTGTCTGTTTCTAACTGAAAGTGGTCAAGTTAGCAATTACATGTAATCTGTTTAAGATAATAACGGCAAAAATCTGCAAAAATCATAAATCTGTTACTGTCTACATACAGAGGAACTCACACAGATATTCACATACTTACATTCACAGTCCAGCCCAGAGGTGTTAAACAAAAAGCCCAGGGGCCACAATCGGCCCAGCAATGACACCAATCAAGCCCACTGACTGAGTGAAGGAGGGCATACATTTTGGACAATAGCATTAATTTATCAAAAAAACTAAAACAAAAAATTGTTATAGAAAAGGTGAGATATCCCAGGGATTAAACGCGACAGAAAGGGGACTTTCACTGGTCCGGCCCACTTAAGAGCAAAGTGGGCCGTATGTGGGCCATGATTTAAAATGAGTTTGACATTTCTGGTCCAGCCAGACCCAGAATTGAAACTGAAATGTCTCCACAAACAGTGATGTAGTTGCTGCAGGATAGTGATTGATTGCCTCCTTCCAGGTGAAACACTGAGTTGCCTTCCAATCAAAAGTATTCCCACAAACCTCTGGGTGACCAGTTAGTTGCTTACTTGTTTGTGACTGAAAGCAAAAATATTTGAATGCAATCATCAAGCAACCACCAGTTTTTTTTCTAGTCACAAAGATGTTCATATTTTCATTTTCATGGTTTTGATCCAGTGTGACCGAGGCTGTCTTTAATGTCCAACTCTAAACACAGAGTAAGGAAAACACTGATTTTATTGAAATTCACAGTGATACAGCATTACATGGGCTACAAGCATGTTCTTTTGTAATTTGGACATCATATTGCAAAGGTTGTTTAATATAAGCTAATGCATGTGTGTGTCAGCTCCTATTTTTAGTCACAAGAGCCAGTAGGAGCAATAATACCTGCTGCTCTCTGATATTGTCATTGCTGACTCTTTGTTATGCTCTCCAAGGCGGCAGGTACATTCATACTGTGTGCATGTGATGTTGACAAGAGTCAAATATCAACGGTGTTGTTGTCTGGGCCTGATATTTCACAACCCAACTGTGGGGTGTACAGCGGGAAAAAAACAAAGCCATCCAGCTTCAAGTTAATGATTAGCAGTGATTTCTCCAAGGTATGCTCTGCTGGTAAAGGACCACCTACAAGTCTGTCATTTCACTGCAGGAGGTGCTTTTGTTGGGGGAGCATCATGGTTATATTTTATTCATGGCTGTAAAATCTGTTTCAGCTCAGCCAGATAACCCTGCTCATCTCTCATTATACAGTCCACATTCTCACAATATACACACACCACACATATAAGTACAAACACACACTTGTAAAAAGGAATGCATTCTCAAAGGGTTTATAATACCGCTGGCCTCTATCATTAGCACAGTATTGAATCTAGAGGGGACTGTCTGTATCACTACTGTGTACTTCATTTTATTTTTAGACAGCTCAAATTAGGTCCAAACAAATGATTTGGAGTGTGGTAGATTTTGCGCCCCAAAATATATTTCTATTATGTAACAGGTAGACAAGAAACCAGCTCACAGATAGTAAGCAGACGAAACAGCACGGTATTATCAAGTAAAAACACAGTGATAACACATCAGTTGTTATGGTTTCTACAATAGGGTGGTTTTAATATGGGAGTCTGTGGTTAATGATTCACTTTTGGATGCTCTAATGTAGGCAGCCATTTCTTGTGCATAATTAAGTAAGAGTATTTATTGGCCATGTAAAATTTAGGCATAACTGCTGAAAATCACTGGGTTGGTGACTCAACTGGTCCTGTTTTGTTTGTCTTCTGGGAGATTTCTCAAATGGTTTTACTGCCATTTTCCCCATATTTTGTTTAAATAAAATATTAAATCCATCCATACATCCATCTATTTTATACTGCTTAGCAGTGTGAGCAGAGATGCCCAGACTTTCCTAATTCTATCTACAAATGTCATCTATAAACGTTACCAGTAGAACTGGTGACAGTCGCAGAAAATGTCATAATTTACATTACAGAAACAGTTTTTGATCATTTCGTTGTATTGCCAGATTTGATCAAACAGGTCCACCATTGCCTTTATGATAGCGTCCTCTTGTCGATATACTAACCCTTTAAAGCTGCAACCATAAAATAATTGCCAAAAACATTCAGTTTTTATCTGAACATTTTTTTTATCAAAACATTTTTTTTATCGGTTAAAAATGTATTTAATAACATAATGTGTTCATTATTAAATGGAATTTATTTTGTTTTGGGGGTTTTCCCCCTTTGGGTGGGTGGATGCAGGGCTGATATTGTAAAAGTCTCAAAGTCTCCTATATCATATATGATACACTTGGCTTTAAAGGCCTAGACACAGTTCTGCTCCTCCAAGGATGGATTGTGCCATTTTTGTGACATGTTTTATTGAAATATATTCATGCTTCCAAAGGTTGTTTCCATTTTATGCCACCGGCAAGACAAAATGTCTTGGGACAGGCTAAAGCTCATTATGGCTTCTTGATAATAAATCCCAGTGCACTGGTTTTTCATCTTGCTCCATCATGAGCTCAACATTTTAATTTCCCCTTAGTTTGATTAGTAGCCAAACATCTGCCATATTAATGACATTGCCATCAATGAGAACTCACTGTGAATTACCAAATGTTAGCATGAACCAGCATAAAGTCAAATGACACGTGGGCATTGGTGGAAATTGTTTCACACTGGTATTTTATCTTTGTGATTATAAGTATGTCAAGATGCTAATAGAAGTTCAATTAAGCCAAACACAGCAGTACAATGACTGACAGCTGTTAGTACAGCCATTTTTAACTATCTCAGTTCTCTAATGCCTGTAATTGCATACAGGACATGCACCAGCCTCCTTCTACAGTTCCTAGTCACAAGTGATGAAATTTAAGAATGCCAATGGTGTAAGTGGTGTAAACATGTAAATCACAATTAAAACTGAGGGAGAAAGAAGAAAGGAAATGTCAACTCTATAAATGAATTGCTTTTATTCAAAAACACACATCATCAGTTATTACCAGCAATGAAAGACTGAATTTAACACATTATCACTTCAATTGTCAGGACATTTTGCATATTGTAGGCTTGGCTGACCTCTGTCTAAAATGCCCCTTGGGAGTAGTTACAGATCATAGTGTTGCTGAAGAAGGAGCACACTTCAGTGGTTATTGTTTAACAGTCACAGAGAGCATCTGGCTGGCCCTGCTGTAGGCTGCTTCTTTCCTCCCCAGAGAACGATCAGACAGATGAGCAACATGAGGCTCTTACATGCACAAAGCCAGATGACTCCCACAGAGACCGAACATGACCACTACACAAATGCTGAATTGTCCAAGCACAAAATCCCCCAGCACTTTGGGTTCAATTAGTGAATGAAAAGCATCTGTCTAGATGGAATAAAGTTTACTACAGAACTACAGTTGTCAGGTATCTCCACGTGTAGTTTTCGCAACTATACACTGTTTCACATCATACAACATTCATTTTTCAGGTCAAAAGCCTACACACCTTATAATGTGAAGTAAAAATCGTAAAAATAAATAAAGTTTACTTGTAATTCTTGCAAATTAATAAAAAAGAATTCACAGTCTTTGCTCAATGCTTTCTTTAAGCACCCTTAGCAGCAATTGGAGCCTCGAGTCTTCTTGAGTTTCATGCTGCAAGCTTGGCACACCTATTGGGCAGTTTCTCCTATTCTTCTTTGCAGGCATCTCAAGCTTCATCAGACTGGCAGGCATTGATGTACAGCCATTTTCAGATCTTTCCAGAGATGTTCACTCAGGTTGAACTCAGGGCTCTGGCTGGGCCCCTCATTGACATTCACAGAGTTGTCCCAAAGCCAATCCTAGTTTTCCATTTCCTGATGTTGAATAACATTCCCACAACATGATACTGCCACCACCATGCTTTACTATAGAGCTGGTGTAGGCCAGGTGCCTGGTTTCTTCCAGGCATGACACTTGACATTCAGACCAATTATCTAACTAGAGACATTTATTTGAAGTCGTCTGAGAGTCCTTCGGGTGTGTTTTGGCAAACTCCAGATGGGCAGTCGTGTGCCTTTTGCTGAGTAGTGATTTGCGTCTCACCACTCTACAATACAGGCCTGAATGGTGCATTTTGTGCATTACTCAACACAGTACAAAGTGTTTAAACTGAGCTTAACCTTAAATATCTGTAGTAGTACTATTAATCCTTGTAGGAGGGAGGAAATACTTTCAGTACTTAATGTAGATTGCTGACAAGTTGTACATAATGTGTCATGATATGTGCTGTGTGGCAGGCAGGATGAAGGACCCAAAGGCAGGACTCGGAGACTGATAAACTAAGGGCGGCAGCTTTATTGCTGGTGAAAACCTTTGACATGAAATACAAAGAAACTAAAAATGCAAACACGAAACTCAAACTAGTAAATTAGGAAGCTAGAAAACAGAATCAGGAAACAGCGAACCTGGCCCTTACCATAAACACAGACGACAATGCGACAGCTGACAGAGAGAAACACAGGACTTAAATACACCAGGGAGTAACGAGGGAATGGAAAACAGGAGGGAACCACAGCTGGGGCTAATCCGACATAATGAGACATGGGAAGCGAAGCCAGATTCACTGACATAGGACACGGACTATCAAAGTAAAACAGGAAACACAACACATACGCAAACACACAGACTCAGAGACACGGGCTTCACACTAACACATGATTGACTTGGTAACAGAGGGAACATAGAAACAAGGGTGACTAGACAAGAGACGTGGGACCAGGACAGGCACAGATTAAACATGGGGACAGAGACTAAACGGGCTAAGAAACATACAAAGGAGGAAAAATTAAGATCAGTAAGCACAAACGAAAGATAACCAAAACCTGGAATAACAATCATCAAAGAATATGAAACCAAGAACAGAAACATAAATACTGGGTCGGAGACCAAGTACCATGATATTATTCATAGTGAGGTCAGAGTGTTTTATTGCCTTTACTAAATAAAGACTTCTATCAATAATTCTCTATCATTCTCAGCTAAGGGTAAATATATTGATGTCATCTATATAAATGATCATTTTTACCATTTCTGAGCCAGGAAGCAACACAAACAGGCAAAGAAATCTATACACAGTGGAGCATATAAAATATATATATGTATAAGGTTTGTTTGATTTGGTCACATTTGTCTTATTTTGGCTTTCCCTGTAAAGCACTTGTTAGGCAGATTATACCTCTTATACTGGGCAGATTAATCAGCAAGAATTTCCCTGAAATTCATCTTGCATTTAAATATTTCCATTCATGGGCATTTAGCTCTGCTGTTCCGCTCTTTACTGAGTCACCGCTCTTCTGAAAAACAAAAAACAAACAAACAAGCGAATGTAATGCCGGGAAACACTGTGGCATTGACCTGAGACTCGGATGTTTGGGGAGGGAGAGGGAGTTTCTTTCTGACCTTGTCTGCCCATGAACACGCACAACCAGGTAGGCAGGAAAATGTGGGGCTGTTATTTGAAAAATGATTGCTTCTGCTATGAATTCATCAGCTCCTTGGGTGTAAAGTCATTCTGTAGCAACACAATGATTCACTTCTGACTACGCTGACACAAACATCTATGGCCAGGTAGTACACTGGAAGTGTACAGACAACTTGTTCAGTTAGTTTGAAGTGTCATCAGCTGTTCGGTGTGTTTACAGCTTAAGTGATTTACAATCTGCACCACAGAGCAAAGCCAGTTGAACCCTTGGTTAAGGCTTCATGTGGGAACAAAAGAGGCCTGACTAAGTAAGGAATCCAAATTGCTAGAATGAAAACCACCCAACCACTTGAACGCTTTTATAAATTTATGCTAAGCTTTGAATAGGAAACAAGACATTTATCAACTACCATGTCATTCATCAACTGCAACAGCAACTTTGCTAGCATGGACGGCAATGACTCCCAGACAATGTAGAGGACCTAGTGTATCCAACCGAGCGTCCCAACTATAGCTAGCTGTAAGATGACAATGACGTTACCACCAAAGTCACAAACTCCAGACCAGTGGTCCCCAAACAGTACGCTGAGAAGCAAGCCTGAGAAGCAAAAATCTTTCAGCCTGTGCTGAAGGATTTTTTTGTCGTGTGTATTGGTACAATATTCAACTGCACAAAATGATTAATTGTTAATATTATATCTGTATTTTTATGGGGTCTTTTGTCAATACAGTGTTCAATTTTACACCCTAAAACATTTTTCTAAAACATATTTGCAGTTAATTACCAGATGGTGGGAATTATTACAGCGTGACACATGAAAGGCCCCCATTGTTAGCAAGTAGGAAAACCTGCAGGTGTCATGCAAGGTCCAGATATATATGTGGTAAGCAACATCATCTACTGATAACAGTAAAAATAGGTGAATTTCACGACATGTTATGTGCAGATCCATGGACAAGAATACAGGTGTGCGTTTGACATTTTCAGCTGCCTTTTGTTCAAGTGGTAAATTTAAACCTGAACACGTGTAATTATATCAAACGATACAAATTTAGGCATGCCCCTTTGTGAACCTAATTAGAAGAATAAGAAGAATCTCTTTAGCTCCTTGGCCTACTTTTTATGCTAATGGAGGCTCTTAGTGAAGAAAAGAAAAAAAGATTTCTTATAAGAATTTCCATCAGGAAAAAAAAAAAAAAAAGAATTTCCATCAGGGTATAATTTACTATGTAATAACCAGATATTATTGCCTGCTGGTCATGCTTTTAGTAGGTGAATCTGGACCACATTTGTCATTTTCTCCTTGGCAATGGTAATTGTGAAGGCAGCATTGCAGCAGCCCATGTAAATACAATGATCTCAATGCAGTCTTTTCATCACAATAACAAAAACCTAAGCAGAAGTGAACTGCGAGAAGCACATGCTGAGTCTCAGATGAGCTTTTGGTCCTCGACATATGAGGCTAAATAAAACCAAAAGATCTTCACTAGGCTGAGATGGATAGCCTTTGATGTTAAATGACTTGCAATTTTAGGTTACACAAGGTAAACAGGCCTGCATGTAATGTGGACAGGACTGTTGGCAGAAGTAAAGTAAGGCCCTTAAGTGTCCTAGATTAGCCCCAGGTACATTTCTGACCCAGACACGATTGAGCAAGCTAGAGGTGAGATATGACCTTTGATTTAAAACTCACTCATGAAGGTAAATGTCAGCTCTGGTTTATCAGGACTGCCCTGTGGTGCATTTCCTAGGTGATATTCAGTATTCGGATTTGACACAATATGAATTGTATTTATTTCTAACACATGTATACATGGAGACATTTTGTAATCCGAGCAAGTAGAGTAATATATGACCATACAATATACATTTAATGTGTCATTCTAATTTAATTCATTCCAAAAATAACATGCCACTGGACTGTAACCTCTCTCTTTGTTCCTACTTGTACTTTGGTATGTGTTTGATGGCAGGAGTGGAGACAGATGCACCACAACCTGAGCAGAGCCTCACCAGCTGCATCCACTTCCCCAATCAGTCCTACGTCCAGCAATCATCTCTGCCACCACCACTCACTACGACAGACACTGATCATACAATCACACTTAGACCTTTCTGTTTCTGACTGGGGTAGACAGAGCTGGCTTTACTCCCATTTTTGTTCCCTGTGACCAGAGGTGCCTTAACCTCTACCCCTAGATGTTCTGGCTCATCAGCCTCAGATCTTATGCTACAATCACACGAGAGAAAACAGTAGTTGGAGTTTCTGTCATGACTGGAATTATTATGATTTTGTACAATTTCTGATCTGGTTGCCTTCAAAATGTTTGCTTCCAAGATGAGGACCAGGTATCACAATCATGTGCTGTCAAAGCAACATTGGTGCATGAAGACAGTAATCAAATGGCAATATGACAGTTAGTCTAGAGTCAGTTTGAATGGGGTCAAGATGTCAATTACATACAATATGTTTGTGATAGTGATTAAAATTCACAAGTCTGTTGCCTTCTACATGAAGAGAAAGTCAGAACCTAAAATTTAGAAAGTCCTCGACAAATAGTGATGAAGTTGCTGCAGGATGACAATTTAACATCAGAACCTCATAGTTGCCCAGCAGAACACAACACAAGTTGAGTCAAGTCTTCTATTGCAAAGATGCACATTTCAGACGAGTTGCACTCATCAGCACAGACTCACTCGAATGTATTGTAACGCGTAGGCAATCAGTCTGCATTTTAAGTCTGCGCCAAATCACAACAGCAGTTGCCTCAAAGCTTACTATATTGTAAGGTAAAGACCCTACAAGAAGAATTAGACAGCCGTTATTTCAAACCCCTCTCATGGTCAGTCTGAGTCACACAGTGATTGTTAGAAGATAGTTTGAGAATGAAAGTGGTTCAGCATCACCGTCAAGCTCTGTGCAACGTCTTGCAACTGGATGCTTAATCCAAAATTATTCTGTGCACTCAAAGAGATTGCCATCCTATTTTTACTCTAGTGTGACTAACCTTTTACAAAAAATATATAGCCACACATTCATTCATTATTCATTCATCCCTTTTACTTGGTTTTTGTTTAACAGCTGAACTCACTAAATAAAAAATTACAGAAAGAACTGAATGACTAATTAAATTATTTTAATTAATATGATTTCTTCATTTGAATCATTTGAATACATAATCCTAACATCAAAATATACTGTATGAGGCAAAGAAAGTGGGAAAATTCCTTAAGCTATAATGGCTATAATTTGGAAGGCATGGTACACACTGGATAAGTTGCCAATTTTGCAGTGAAATAAAGTAAACTCTTCAGATCTAGTTAGGCAAAACAACATTATTTACATATGACATCAGGTAACACTAAAGACCAGAGACCAACATTTAGCAACAAAGGGAAACATGGTACAAGTGGTACATCCTGTGTGGACACCACCCAAAGACTGAGTTATGCTTCTGCAGGAAATCTATGTCCTAACCTATAATGTAACCAGAAACCCTGCTTAATCCTGTCCCATTCAAGTCTTTGTGGGCTGCGTCTACCTGACAGGTAGTTCCATTTCTCAGGGAGGTTCATGTCAGATTTCGTGGAAGGTTAAAAAGAGTTTCCGGCACATGTGCATGTCCTGCTCATGTGCCAGACTCTCCCTTATTCAGTTTAAGACGGTACACAGATTACACTTCTCAAGATCTAGATTATCTAAAATATACCCTGACCTGTGCAACAGATGCAACACCTCCTCCCCCTGTGATTTAACTCACATGTTCTTTACCTGTCCAGCACTTCAGTTATACTCGACCTTTTATTTTGAAGTGCTCTCCCACGTTTCGTGTGTTACACTCAAGCCTTGCTCATTAGTTGCCCCTTTTTGGTGTTTCTGAGGATTAACCCGCCCTAAACCTTACTCATAAGCAGCTGGATGTTATCGCTTTCACTTCACTGCTGGGACGACGTAGAATCTTGCTGTTTTGGAAAACTACTCACCCTCCAGCCCGATCACACCGGCTGGAAGATGTTAAGTTCTTTTTAAAATTGGAGAAAATAAAATTCAGACTCAGAAGACATGCTCATAGGTTCTCACAGGTGTGGCAGCCTTTTAATTCAATGAAAACAATTACACCACACTAATTTTGAGTACCATGTTTTTGTTGTTGTTGTTGTTGTTGTTATTGTTTGTTTGTTTGCTTGTTTGCTTGTTTGCTTGTTTGTTTGTTTGTTTGTTTGTTTGTTTGTTTGTTTGTTTGTTTGTTGTATTGGACCTTGGGATGGGGATTGGTTATAAGTTGTTCAGTAGTTCTCTAAAATCATTCAAATTGTAATAGCCTGTACTGGAATAAGATAAGCTTCTGTATCATTTGGTATGTGTTTTATTTGGCCTGATGTGTCAAACTACATGTAAAAAATTCTATAAACATATATATATATATATTTTTTTTTTTAAGAGTTTCCTGTTACATCATATGTTATTGAATAGCTGTAACAATTATAAAGGAGTATGTCTGTGAAGGTTCTCAGTCATCCAGGTCATCGTAGTCTAAGGAGCTTGGAAAGAAAAAAGCGTCTGGACTTCTTTGAGTTGCTTGAAGACGTTTCACCTCTCATCCGAGAAGCTTCTTCAGTTCTAAGGTCAAATGGTGGAGAGTCTCAGATTTAAGCCTTATGGGAGTGTCCCCCCCCAAGAGGGACAATGGCCCCCTAATGATCCTCTACCTATTCACAGGAGCCGAGGTGTGAAAACGGTTGTAGGTCACAATCAACTAGGTTTCAGGTGAAACCCATTGTGAACTGGCCTCACCCTACCATGTGAATTCCTGAGGTCAGAAGGACAATGGACCCCCTAATGATCCTCTGCCTATTCACAAGAGCTGAGTTGTGAAAACGGGTGCAGGTCACAATCAGCCAAGGTTTCGGGTGAACCAATTAT
>VOQK01034156.1:0-14510 GCA_015052645.1 Benitochromis conjunctus
CTTCATTATTTCCTTTTTGTACAATTTAATTTCTAACTGTTTTATTATTTATTTATTTATTTATCCCATGCTCTCCATAGCGAGGTTTGTGATTGATCTTTGATTGCATTACTTTGCTGTTAATAGGGATCACACACTGATGCTTTGGAGAGGACTGGAGCTGAGAGGAGTAATCAGGCTTTGGCCACACAAACAACACTTATGTGTAGATTTAGGTAATTGTTAGAAATTAAATTTAAAAAAATCTACCTTTGATAGATTTTTAACAATTAAAAAAAAAACGTTATTATCTGATTTTAGGCTAATGTTTAGTGTCAATTATTGTACTACAGATGTTAAGTAAATGTTCAGTGTCTTTAAAAAAAAAGTCTCTTACCAAATAGAAAAAGAGAAAATATACGTGAACATTTCCTCTTTCTTTCCTTGTGTGTACTTTCCTACTGTTTTATTGCTGCTCAGCTGCATGGTACCCCCACACTTAAAGTTTCCCCTCCTTCCCAGCCCTCGGTCTGATCCCTTGGCCGTTTGGCTGCACTGTGAGTGATGTGTTTACGGTGAGGGCTTTGGCCCAAAGCACTACAGAACACAGATATTAATTCCACTGACGGCTTTATCTGCTTTGGGACTCCATACGTGTGCACATGTGCGAGTCTCCCATGTGTCTCGGTTTGTGAGTGTGCGTGCATGTGTACAAGCACTTTACTGCAGCCCATGTTGCCATCTATCTTTCACCATGCAGCTTACAATACACACCACTTGTCTCCATCAAATATCTATCTCGAGCCGATTGTCCACCTGCGCTGTGCTTATATAATGTGCATTTGTATGCGGCCTGAGATCATTTCGGTAATGGCCAGCCGTTCCACGTAGATCAACAGTGACAAGAGTAATCTGTCTGTATGGCAGCGGCTCCCACAGCGCACTGCACCCCATTTACAGTCCGGGGGCTCCTCAGCAGCACGGGCTGCAATACCAACACAACAGAGCCAAGATGTTTTCATTTAATGTTTCTTCCATGATAGACTTCTAATGACAGCACTGTAGCTTTGGAAACATTTTGACCTCTGATAAAAACTAGCTGGGGCAGATGTGGAAATACATTTTGTAATATTAAATTTGAGATGGAGCTCTCTAGGTAAATAAAAGCAGTGGATTGGTTGATATCATTCTATCACTGTGGAAGTGAATGCCTGCAGTCATCACTAAGGGAGAATCCCATTTTCTAAATGTCCCGGCAGATTGCTGATTGAGTTGTTTGGCCATTGAAGATAGCACCACTTACAATATAAAACGTTTGAGTGCTTTTCCCCTCCCTCCGTTGCCTCAGAAGCATTTCATATGCCGTCTGCTTTTTCTGCCTTATAGGGGTCCATGTCCCTTGGCTTAATGTTTCATTTAGTTTCGAATGACAGCGCCCGTGCAGTTTGTAGTGTGTATCGTCTTACCCGTAATGCAAAGAATATGTGGAGATGAAAACGATGTTTCAATTGTTTTGTCTAGGGAAGACAAAAACAAGAAATGCAAAAGCATAAAGGAATACATACATATCCACTCACCGCCAAATCTGCCGCCACCCAGATACACACCCCTCCCAACAAAGCTATCTGGTGACACTTGGGAATGGTAACGTTTCTTATTCATGTTGGAGTTTTTAGATCAGAGGAGACAGCTGCTCTCTTGCCTAAAAATTTTGATATAGAAAAGTCAGAAAGGTCACAGATTCCTCTCTGCAGCACTTGCAGTCTTTGAGCTCTGATCATTATTCAGCATCCTCACTGCCTACGGATGAGTCTTTGAACACCAGTGGACAGACACATAGATGCTCTCACAAACACGTTTTGCAATGAAAGAAATAAAAATTAATCCCGTAGGTTGAAAAGAAACACAAAGCCACAGAATTTTGTTGGATAGCTGTCTGTCAAAGGTCTTGTGCGTGAATATATATGTTTAAATTCAACTGTAAAGGTGAATTCTTGTTCAGTACCCAATCTAAAAAAATATCCCCAGGACATTATTTTTCTTTGAGTGTGGTTAACGATTGCTTTATTGACTGATAGTTATTAAGTTAAGCTTCGTAGAGTGAAAAAAGACTTTAACACCCCAGTGTTTCCATCAGTGTAACCTGGTGTGTGTCTTTAACAAGTTCAGTTCAATTTTAGTCATTTAGTCCCAGTTCACCACTTCGAAGTGCTTTATATAGTAAAGTAAAAACCATGCAATTAAAAAAAGAAACCTCAACAATCACATGATCCCCTTTGAGTAAGCAATTGGTGACAGTGGGAAGGAAAAACTCCCTTTTAACAGGAAGAAACCTCCAGCATAACCACACTCAGAGATGGACAGCCTTCTGCTATCCCTGGGGTGAGCGGGGGAAAGGAGAGAGCAGAGAAAAGAAAGAAAGAAGAAAAGGCAAACTATAGGAGAGTGAACCAGAGATTAATGGTTACCAATGATTAATGCCATTACCATTCATGGAAACTAATACATGTCCTATAACTTGATGAAAATTATGTTTATCATTTTTATGCTTTATATTATTAAGCAAAAATATTTTGCTTACTCCTCTGCTCTACACTGTGCCCACACACCGAATGCACTGCAGTATAAAGCACATTATAACACATTATACATCCATTTTGCTCAGTTTTAATATGAATGACTATGTTGAAATGGGTGTCGAGTCCCAGCAATGTCGATTTTTACTTCATGTTGGTTGAAGACAATGATTCGTCTCTCCAAGCTATTGCAGTTGTTGTCATCAGGATTTCACCTAACACCATAACTTCACTATTTGCCTAATATCCTGCATATACATTGCATAACTCTTTAGCTCCTATATTTACATACTTTTACAGCACTGTAATGAAAACTTAGCCCATTAATTATACAACTATTGTTAGTTCTCTAATTTGTTGTAATGGCCAACATCATTGCTTTAAGTAACAGTATGCCGAGGAATAGCAGCATGAACCATTTTTCTCCATACCTCTGCCTAGCGGTGCCGACAGTGTGAATGGATGTAATAAGTGGCCAATAATCAAATGTGTTTCTCTCTAATACAGGACGGCCGAGTTTGTCATGGTCATTTAAGTTAATTGACTGGGGCAAATTATTTAGAGTAAATGAAATTATAAGGAGTGACACCTCCCTTTCTGCCCACAAAATTATGTTCCCCTCTCTGCTACTCCAGTTTTGTAAGTTAGCTAAGCTGAGTTATTTCCGGCTATAAAAGCCCCATTCTTATTTCAGTCGCCAGCTGTAGCGGCACATCTGAAAATGCTTAACTAAAACTCTATCTGCTGGACATATGCACACACAAACACTCACACACAGATCGCCACGTACACAAACCTGCCGTGTTTGCACATTTCTTCTGTCACGTACAAAACAGCCTGATACAAATCTGCACACAAAGCAGATTGCCGAACAGAGACTTGTCACATGCAAAGAACCTCGCAGTCCAAGACAGACACACAGACAGGGAGGCAGACGAACAGACAGGGAGACAGGCAGACAAACAGGCAGCGTGTGCTTGTTTCCCAGTCTTCGCCGAGCTCCATAGCTGTCGCTGCCAAGTTGAAACAGACGATTTTGAAAGCCATAAATGAACTGTCAGTAAACAATGCCGACGGAAGGAGTTTTAGAGCATGGATTAAAAGTGTGTGTTTGAAGGTGGGGATGCTACTGGAATAAAAAGATGGCTAAAATACAATTTTATTACCTTTCAGTTTATGTTTCTTCACCTACTGCACTGACATTTCAGCACCTTTGTACCAATCACTAGGGTTAGGAGTTCATTTGATTAGTAGCCATGCTGCTTGTTATTAATGCAAGAGGAATATGACAGTTTTATAAATGGTCTTGCTATTCCTTTACAAAAGGATGGCAATACAACAAAAATGCTATTGTTCTGAGTCCAGCTTCCTTTGTGTGAAGAGCTGACTTGTTTATTTCAAAGAATACGATGGCTTTTGTAAAAAGGATTTCACACCTGCAATTACACTACTCTCATTTCCAGGGTCACTTGAACAAAGGGAAGCTATTTAAAAAAGGATGTCAATTAGGTGGCGAGGAGAGGCTCGTCTCTCTCGAGGCCTTCTTTGATTTACTATGACAAGTTTATTTTCTATAATCTGATGAGATTTAATCTGCAAAGACAAGTTTTTTTTCATATAGAAAAAAGCGCTCTAATTAGCCCACTTAATGGCGAGATCTTGCGCTTTAGCATTTATTTAAGTGTTTCCAGAGTGATATTGAGTTGTCCACATTCTCTACTTGTGTGGTACTGCACTTGCTAGCAGCCACTTCAAGCCTGTAACTAACAGTTAAAGCTGTAACCAAAGTAAAAATAGCATTTCTGCTTCAAGGCCAGGGTCTTTCACCTCTGTTGTTACAGCATGCAGTTAACACCTGAGATTTTTCAGAAAAGCAAGTCATTCCAAATGTGAAAGGTTCAAAGAAATAGTAAATCAATTGTAGGCTGTGAGTGATATTTCTCAATCTCCTCTACTTTGGCGAATCGTGTTTCATTCATTGCTTGAGAAAGAACAGCTCAGCACGTTTAAATCAAAGCAAATCGAGACAAAACAAGCTGCATCGTGACAATAACAGTAATCACAGATTTAACACACCGACAACAAACACGCAACGCCGCGTGACGGACAGGTGCGTGCTGAGGCTGTCAGAAGTTTTGTAACCTAACATTTTTAGAGCTTCTAAGAAAATTTGATTCTACTTGTAAAAAATGCAACAACTGAACTTCTTAACCAACTGTTGTTTTAGGGGTTGTAGTGCAAATTTTGCCATTGTTTCCAATGTTTGTAACATTACTCCTTCTTTTGCTTTTTTACAAAGCTGCGAGTAGCTGCTGCAGTCTGAAGAAGTGTATTTCACATGTTGAAAGCTTTCCTCCTGCTTCATAGCAGACCACGTCATTGTCCACTGCCAAACTGCCTGTTTGAATTACACTGACTCTGCTTCTTGTTTCAGTCAATTTGTAGAATATCATGCACAGTTACGCCACATTAATTTTTGTGACTGACGGGATGAATTCAATATTAAAATAGGCTCACATATTACACTGGACGACTTTATTGACTTTTAATGTTTTCCCTTAAAAAATCTACACACTGCCTCTCCTCTCCTTTTTTATGTTATTTTTTCACATCTACACCACATAACAAAGCTTAATCTGCCTTAAGATTTACCTTATGGCTATGTTTTCTTTCCAAAGCCATCCCGCCTCTTGATAGAGTTGGCTTGCACTGAATCTAGGGCTTTATTTGCTCAATTTAGTAATGTGCATGTGGCATTGTAGAGAAGCATAGGGACTTTGTTTTAGTGAGATATAATAGCTTGTATAGTGTGGAAAAGACTGTAACATATGCCTTTTGTTAGGCAGCTTATACCTCATATATTGAGATGTAAATTTGACGATTGAGAGGGCCATATATGTTGTTACATAGGTGCCATAAGTGTGTGTGTGGACTGTTGTCAGAACAGATACAACCTGCAACTAAAATAATTGGAGCCATTCATTAAGCCCAAACTGAAGCCAGATTGTGTCAGCTCCCTTGATCTGAATTTAATCAGGGAAAAAAACCCACCCTCCCTCTCCGCTCATTCCACCGTCCAGCCGAGATCCAAGGACTTGCAGTGAACCCAGTGTCGAGAGCCTTGCCTTAATTAGTGCATTGTTTCTGCGCGGCCCAGCATGCAACTCTCTCGGCAGAGAGCTTCATGGGAGTTTGTTCAAACTGTCACCTGGGGGCAACTTTACTTACTGGCGCACCACCTCCCTCCCTCTCTCCCTCCCCCACTCCACGCAGACGTATTTCCATTCCTCCGTCTTTCTGCTCGCTGACAGATATACATTCAGACAGACAGACGTATGGCGTTATCAAGGACTTCAATCTGCTTTTTCAGCAGCGAGTGAAAGCAAAGGGAGGGGAAAAAGGGAGGGAATCAATTCAGTTCTGATTATTTTAAGCTGCGTTCACACTGCTTAACTCATGCATAACTCATTCTTAACTAATAACTGCTGCTGTGTTTTTTGAATTTCTGTCTGACCTGACAGATACAGTGCGAACACACACAAGTGTTTTACTACTCACAGCTGCTTATAACGTCTTTTGGTGTAGTATTTGTGATTTAGATTTTGATTAAACTGCAGCAATCCAAAAAGATACGCTCAGGTTGGCTGGTTTTCTTTCTTTTCACCTCATTATCCTTCATTTAAATACACTTTTAGGCACTGACACGCCAGTGTTGCACAATGCTTTTGGGCAATACGTTGCAACCTTTCTTTCAAGATCATTTGCATGTTGCATGTCTCTGCATCTCATCTTATAAAAGCAATTTCCTGTGTTTTATCCTATTCATACTGATTAGGAAATCTCGGCCCGTGATCGCATGCGAGTGAAGAATTGGGACAGTTTGAGCTTCATTGTGAATGTAACTTGAGATAAGAGCGGCACTCATCTGGGCTTTCCAAAAAATCAGGAGGAAGGCCCAAAGACACAGAGCCACTCACACTGTGTCAATTGCTCTTTAGCTCTCAAGTGAGAGGCATCGACCTTTTTCAATTTTCACAAGGAAAGAAACTGGCTGAACATCTCGAATGTGCGTCACAGGCAGAGCCGGACTAAGCGATCTCAAGAGATTCAACCGTTAAGGCAGAAAGGGTTCTTTTGTTTCCGTAAAGCAGTAATTACGCTGGAGACTGAAGGATTTCCGCTGCTGTTTGATCTCGGTAAATTGATATAATTTTCCTCCACAGGAAAAAGTGAATACGCTCAGATGTACAGTAGAATGAAGCAGATATTGATGACATTTAAGATTATGCATGCCTAATTACACCCGTGAATGCTTTAATGGCATGTACAGCACCAAGCATCACTCTGTTAACTGTAGCGCTTAAGTCAAACTGATGTGCACAGATCACAGATAGAGATTACTACTTAAGACGTGTCAAATGTTGGTCAGGACTGGTTTCCTGGATGCGTTACTGAACGGTGTTTGATAAAGCTGGAAAACTTTGCTCTCCAAAATGCTCCCCCCTTTATCCATGCCAACAGGGGGAGCTGCAGCATTTCTAATTGCATTGCTAACAGAGAGAAAGAGTGACAGAGAGAATAAGATGGGGAGCCCTTCGGCTATACTTGAAATTGTGCTTTTATTGAGAATGATTTCTAAGTACAATGTGGTTGTAAATACTCCCTTGTATTTGAAGGACTATTTTTTTCTGGATGAAGGGTTGCTTGATGATGTTTTATATTTTTGAAAACCCACTCAGAATAATTATCATGTTTCATATAGGCAGAGGTGGTGTCTGAAACTGGAGCCTATCAAAAAGATATTTTAAAACTTTCCACATCATTCAGCTTTCAGCGTTTCTTCTCTGCGCGCTGGCAGGATATATGGGCTGAAACTGGACTGCATAAAACAGGCTTGATTAAATTAAATGAAATGTGGCTCACTCATTTATTACAACGTGATCACATTAATGGCACTGGACAGTTAAATTCTTAATCTCTCATCTTTTACATTATTAATGGGACCCATGGATCATCAAATCAATTAGTGATGATAACGATAACATTGTAAAATGATGGCTTTTGATCAATTACAGCGTGGAGTGTGCAGATTAATGTAATGACTTAATGGTCAAAGGGGCTGGATGGGATGTCTAGCTCCAGCCGATCCAGTTCTGCCGACGGGTAACAAAAGGGGGGGACACAGTGGGTTAGTGGAAAACACGGTTGCTGAAGATTTACATATAGTTAACGTGTGCGTGTCATCACCAGTGTCACCTGTTAAAGTTGTCTGGAAAAGTGACCGTTAACAGCAGTAACATTTTCCAGACATGGATTAGACTAACAAACTTTTCTCAGTGGAGATTATTGATTGTGTGTGTGTTTCTTTTAGTCTAGGACTATTCTTGATCCATGTCTGTAAAATGTGCTTAAAGTCTCTCTTTGGTCACAGCATACCGATATAACAGCGTCAGTGTGACTTTGCATTGCAGTTTGTGTCACTGTTTGTGTGTTTGTGTGCCTGTCCAGGTCCCAAAGGCCTTTACATGTTTGCAGCACTGAAAATATTCAAATGCAACCTACTAAAATGAGCCAAACTCCACCTGCCTCTCTGAAGCATGATTAATAAGAGGGAAGGGAAGAAAAAAAACTGGACAGCAACAGAAAGACTCATTCTCCAGGTCGTTCTGTTATTGGCACGAGTCTGCTGGATAGATGCATGATCCGACATTTTTGTTGTTAGAAGTCTCTGGAGCATCTGGAAGGACGGAGGACATTGTTTTAAAAGCTATTACCTCATTTGGTGTAACTTCCTTAACATGTAATTCACATGCATAACATCTAAACCATCCAGTGACCCACCTTCCTTCTTGCCTTTTAATGGACAAAAGGGTGAAAATTAAATATAGTGGTCCTTATTTTTTTCCTACAAAATCAGTTAAAAAGTAAACGTCTTTGTTTTTAATTTCAAATGTTATATTATCATTTATTGTTTTATCTTTGATTATACATATACTTTAAATATTGGTTTGGTGTCTGTACTTATTAGTACTTGCATGTTTAAAAGGTGTTATACAAATACGTTTTATTATATGGTGTGTATGTTTATTTTTAAATTATTCATTATAAAAGTGTTACAAAATAATAGAAAATCTACATAATTTATATTTAACCCTGCTTATATATATAAAAAAGCTCTCTCAGATAGTAAATACAATATTTTCAATTAGACAGTTTGGTCGATATTAAACCCAGAAAGACACCGGATTAAATTAAAGCCCAGGAATCCATGTATTGTATCTTGTCCACATGCACTAAATAACCTACATGTGTCGATATTGTCGGGTAAATATAGTACCTGAGCCCTGGGCAAAAACACCTTTCTCACTTCCTGGCTGTGTAGGAAAGAAGTAGGTGAGAAGTGGCACGAAGAAGGAGATAACAGAGACAACAGAGCAAACCAGAGCTGAAGGGCACATGACAGGCATTTGTTTGAAAGTAGAACATTTTTGTTGTTGGAAGCCAAGCTATTTTAAACCTAATGGAGGAATCTTGAGAGAACTCATTCAGCTACAGGAGAGGTGTTTGTGGTGGTGAAGGTCTATTGTGCATCTGACCGGCCAGACAATGTGCTGCCTCCGAGACTGGCTTTGTTTCCAGCCATCAAATTGTCTGGATTTTTCTGAAACTTTGGCTTGGATGACTATATAAAAATAAGAATTGACTGTTACCCTTTACCCCAAGTGTTAAAAAAAAAAATTATTTATTTTTTATACCCTATACATTGTTACATTTTATGTTACTCCTATGAACACACTTTGATTTTTTTATAACTTTTATATGCTTGGAAATGAATCTGAAAAAACTTTCAGGGGAAGTTCTCGTAAAAGTCTGCTAAAAGAAGATTTTCCAAAAAGCAAAAGTAGAAAATGTAACTTTTATATTTCTGACATAACAAGCATGTGACCACATGTCACGTAAATGAAGGGTTAACACACTCTGATGAAACTTGTATGGAAGAATGCTTCACTAGTAATATGAAAAATATACGTAGCGACTTACTGAAATTGACATTTTGTCTACTTCTTCTTCTTCTTCTTCTCCTCCTCCTTCTTCCTCTAAGTACAAACACATGTTCTGCCTACGTCTCACGCTGGTACTTGCAGTGGGGCTTTCCTCCGCCTCAATCGCTCTCTCAGTCTCACAGTTCTATTCCCTCCAGTGCCACAATCGCTCACCTCACCACTAGACC
The DNA here is from genome assembly GCA_015052645.1 of Benitochromis conjunctus. Taxonomy (NCBI): domain Eukaryota; kingdom Metazoa; phylum Chordata; class Actinopteri; order Cichliformes; family Cichlidae; genus Benitochromis; species Benitochromis conjunctus. Next base: position 9,787 of record VOQK01034156.1, read on the forward strand.
TGTATCATAAATCTTTCCCACCAGTCTCCCCCCACACACATCCTCTGCTGACCATTTTTACCTCCCCTACCACTCACTGCCCTATTAACCCTTTGCTAGCTTCTATATTGTTGTTGAATAATTGAAGGTGCCTCCAACCGCAGTGAAAAGGCACTTGAATAATGAATAAGATAGGGTGTCTTTTAATGGTGGGAGAGCCCTGTGAATAATTAAGTAGGCAAATCTGTAGTAAAGAAAACACCTGTTGCGTAGAAAAAGATCTCCTGAAGCAGTGCTGCTTTTTATGGATTCCTAAATCTATACAGTGTGGGGCTTTCCATTAACTTCTACCTGGGGGAAATAAGGATGTTTTAGAAGCAAGGCAGTAAATTTGTTTCCAGTCACCAACATTGCTTCATTTATAACAAGTTTTGGATCACATTTGTACAAATTTAAGCTTATTAGCTTGGAAATAGATGTTTTATTAGCTTAAATTTTGCGAACATTGTCTGGCAACCTGCCCAGCGTGTACCGTGCAGGTTTAGCTAAAGGTGTAGTATCTTCATTAACTCCGTGCAATAAGTGCCTGTAATTTTCATTCAGGATAACATTTCTAATTTGGAGTGGGCTGCGACCCATTTGAATATGATCATCTTTTAAGTGGCGTGCTGTTTAATGCACTTGTCGTAGTTCCAGCATGGTCTGTTATGGTCCACTCTGCCGGGAGCATGATTACAGATTGGGCTGTTCAAGTGGCTTCATATTAGCCAGTCAGTTTCAGCATGCAGAACATTTAATGCACATTCCTCAATTTCTTGTCTTTTTATAGTATTGAAGCCACTACCTTTATGAAAGCTCTTAAATCTTCAATAACGATTTCATTTTTTGTACCTCTGGAGGCAGTTGAAGCAAGCTGTTAACACAACACTGACAGTTTGCTGTGTTTTCAGCCGTGCTATTTTTGTTGACCAATGTCATAGTTTTCAACAATGAACTGTTTTTTTCCAATCAAGCCAAGACGATAACAGAATAAAAGTAATGCTCGAGGACAAAACGATGATGAAATGTATTGACACTTTCATCTTTCATTAAAAACAAAATAAAAAATTTCTGGAGAGACGAGAGCCAATCAGAAATCAGTAAGTTACGTAGAAAGGCGGCAATGAGTTTGGAAGTCATCCAATCAGAAGTAATCTCCTTGTGCAGTAAGGTTTGAAGTGCGCATTTGATTCGTCCCTGGAATAACTACAACTGTTTGGGGTTTTTTTTTTGGGGGGGGGTTCCATACTTCTATTTCCTATGAAAACACAACAAAAGACACATGGACACATTTCCCATGATGAAAATAAGATACTCTCAAACTCTCAAAACAAGTGTTTATACTTTATATTTTAGTCAAGTGAATCAACTTTAGATTTAGTCTATAATCTTATGATATATAGTCGACTAAAACTCTAAAACTAAACCAGAACTAGAAGTATATAGATGCCCAAACTAGGACTAACACCAAATGACGTTTAGTCAAGACTAAAACTAACCCTAACTTCAGAGCTTTTCTTTGTAAACATTTGCTTCTTTGGGCCGAAAAATGAACAGAAACTTGCTTAAAAAGAAGAAGAAGCAAATGACCGTTTTTTGTTTTTTTTTTAGCTATAACTTTCTGTTTTAAGTTTTAAAAGCAAAAGAAAACATGTCAAGAGCACAGCGCTCCTGTCCATACAAGCTGACAAAGATAATCGCGGCAGTATGGAGGACGGATAAGAAAATAAATGTTTGGAGCAGCTTTGTCGTTGTATCCCCTGTGGCGCAGCAGAGAGCACATCTCAGTCTGGGGTCACAGCCACCACTGAGAGCACACCTGGCAGCAGAGATACAGCCATTTCTCCACCAGAGAATGGAGGTGTGTGTGTGTGTGTGTGACAGATAGTGACACAGAACCAGAAGAAGTTGTGTGTCATTGGTGGAAGGAGACAGAAAAGACAAAAGAGTGGAGGCGATAGTGTGCGTGTACTTGTATTACTCATGGTGTGGTGACATATTTATTTACATAGTCATTCTGTGGGAACTCGACTCCTTCGTTTATACAAAAGAAAGTCCCTATAAGGTAAATAATTACATTTCAAGGTGAATACTTCTGTTTAAGGTTAACTCTGGGTTAAGATTAAGTTTATCATAGGTAAAGAATTTATCTCCAGGAATATGTGTAATGTCCATCTGAAGTGATGAAAACATGTGTACAGAGGTGGTCAATGTGTAGCAAACACACTGTGGACAATCTCTGGTGTGTGATCTTGTTGCCAGAGGAAAAGTACAGGTTCTGTTTTAAAAAAATAAATAAATGGTCTAAATAACAGAGCCATCCAGATTTTACCCACTACAGGGATTTCACAGTGAAACCTCTTCTTTCCTCCACAACCCTGTCTCCTTAACAAAATCCACCCACCCACACCTACCCACAGAAAAGCAAGAATAAGAGTAATAAGTGGCAAAGATACATGTAATCCTGGAGAACTCTTTTTCACTCTAAATAAAAATGGTGTTTAGCTTTACGGGAATGTAGTTTGAAAGACAGGACTGACCCCCGTGCATGACCACCGTGTGATGGGCTTTTCCTCAATGTTTGGCCTCATGAACAGGAGATAAATTATAAATGAATTGTGTGTTTTCTTCTTTCCTTTTGATCTCATTTAAAGTCAAGCTGCAGCATCTCCTCTGTGACTCAAACCGTGTCCAGCAAGGAGGCAGCAGTGGCGATAAGGAACCCCAGCCTTTTAGAGTTCTGGGGATATGAAGCAATCAGCTTAAGTTAGGATCATATAACATGAACATCATCACATATGCTTTTAAAAACAAAACAAAACTGAATCCTCAGCCACAGTGCTGTGCACTATATTTTGCTTCTAAGGAGACTTTCTTGTAAATTTTTAAAGCGCTCTTGAGCAACAGTTTCTCTTTTACATTGGCTATTTGACCTATTAATCATTCATGCATAATAGACACGCCGGTCCACCGCCGCTTTGCCTCTTCAAAGAAATGGACACGCATGTTGAACTTGCAGTAAGTTGCAGTATGCTGCAGTACCAACAGGGGGAGATATTTTATTTCACGCCAACATGAAAATAGTCACGTGAAAGCAGTTAAACAGACATTAATAACACATTTACATATAAATGCATATTAGCCACCTAGCTTTATAGTTTCTAAAGATTAAAGCTCCTAGAATGTACTTCATACCTTCCATGGTCACTATCCCCTTCTTGGCTTTTTAATATATTATCTCCATCTGCTGGTACTACACCTTCGGCAACTTCTTGCATGCTTTGCCTCTCCGAAGCTTAAAATGCACACAGTGGACTGGTGTGTCTATTACACACTTTGCTGTACTGATATAGCTCAATGACTTGGAATTCTCTAAAATAACTATAAAATAATCACTTGCAACAACTGTGAGCTACACAGAAACTATCCTTTGGCATTGGTGCTGTGATGTAAAAAGACATGACGGTATTAGATGTCCATCGGAGTGCTTTCACTCTCCAAGAGTGCAAAAATCCACATTACCAGGCAAATGGAGGCAAAAGTCAAAGCACTTTCATTCAATAGGCCAAGGTTTTTGTTTCCCTGCTTGCATGCTTTACAGACTAATATGAACTGTAAAAAAACAAACCGCTAAACTGCACACAGTCTGTACGCAGACAAATTTAGCTACAGGCTTAAATGGAAGTCACTCCCTATCTCTCTGTCTGACACTGTAACCTGCAGCCACTGAATCCACAGAGCAGCAGGGGAAGACAGAGGAAATGCCATAAACATTAGGCCTACTGTTGCAGGCACAGATATGAATCATCGCTTCCGGTCAGAAGGTGATAATGACGGCAGAACAGCTCAAACAGTCCCCCTGTGTCTTCCACTGCTGTTGTTAACATTTTCAGAGAATCTTGCTCCCTTGACTGGTGGGATTGTTTGCTTTGCACCAATCCCGGAATGTTATTCTCAGCTCAGTTTGTTTAGCATCATTTTTCTTCCTCAGTGCACATCTCCAGTTACACAGAATAGCATCACCTTCAATTGCTGCTTCATTGATGGAGATGTAAGCAATTGACAGCTGAAGTGAATCATTTAAATAGTATCATTTGATTTGTTGATTTGAATCTCCACCCTCTCTAACTTGTTGGTGCTTGTCATGTGTGGTGACATCGCTTTGTGTCTCAGATGGTTGAATCTGGTTACCAAGTAAAGGAACAAAACCCTAGACAAGGAGTATGTCTAAGAAATGATCGGATCCATAATATTTCCTACTGTGTTGGCTAGTGCTAGCTAAACAGAGTGTTTCACTGTGACTTTTCTTGGATGTATATTTTACTGTTTTGGTATCATTTGGTATCATACTCTGATTATAATTATAATAATAATAATTATCTGATTTCTCAAAGAAATTAAAAAAATATCTCAAGCCAAGTGAATGTCAGGGTTAGAATGGACACATGAACTGATGAAAGATGAGTGAGAGAGGCAGAAAAATGTTCTAACTTGCCACTGAGCATCATTTTACTACCAAGTAGTATAAAATGTCATTGTTTTTGCATATCTTCTTGAAAGCAAACAGGCTTTGACTTTTTCTTCTGTAGACCTTTGAGTGACATGAGTGCCATCTAACTGCCCCGTAGAGATTACAATTAGATTTTTGGAGTTAATTAGAAACAACCTCTTTTTTTGATCTCACACCAGTGACCAGACTTTAAACT
>VOQK01034162.1:9993-30115 GCA_015052645.1 Benitochromis conjunctus
CCGCCATGCTGGAGTGAAATGGCTGATTTGACTGGCTCACGGTGGGAAAGATGAAAGTTCTCGAACATGGACTGAGAGCTGACAGGCAGGTGTGTGTGGCACTAACACCTGACATGGAGATGACAGGTTAGTGATGTCATCACAAGGATTTTGGGGAAACAGAAGGCAGGTGAATCGACAGCTCGCTGGGATGTTCAGCATGCCGGCCGTCTGTGACCTTTGCCCTCTGTTCTGCCTGCGCTCCTCCGGGACATGGACGCCTCTCCGCAGGTAGGAGGACTATCTGGCTGACCTTTGAACCCTGAGACCCTCCTGTGACCTTGCATCTTTTCCCTTCCCCCACTTTCTCTGCCGCTGTTGTCTTCAGATCCAGACGGATGCTGCGGCCTTCACTGATTTGTTTGGGAAAATTGAATTTCACATCAAAGTTAAAAAGTAATGCATTACGTAGAAACATGATGTTTGTAGTTTTCATATGACATCACAGAAGTGGCACAAACAAGCTTCCTTCCTCTGCCCTCGTTTACTGAAACACCCACAGCTTGTTTAATTAGATGCACTGAAAACCACAGACTCTATGTGAGTCTATGAGGAAACAACCGTGTGGATCACTAACAGATCTCAGAGCTCAGTAAACACTTCACTGACGAGTTTGTGGTTACACTTCAGAAGGACGCTAACGGGACTCTGTGAGTTTCCAGTGTTTTAGTGCTCATGATGTGTGAAAAGCTAGGGTGGTCATCAAAACAGGACCTCACGATCCAAAGGGGGACGTCATGGTGGCAAGGCCCATCGTTTATATACAGTCTATACCCAGCACTAGCTTTGTTCACTCTTTCCCCACAGTAAACCAGGATGTCACAATGGCTCATGTAAACTGAAAACGTTGATCTGAATGATGTTTGATGCACTGAGTGGTAAAATACTGCGCCGTGTGCAGTTTATCGCTCACAAAGACCTCACACTCTGGTTTTCTTCTCTCCCGTGTTTCTGCAGGTGACCAAACACTAAAATCTCATTTTACGAAAGCTTCTCACGATAAAAGTTTGTTCCCAGGATGTGTACTAATAAATAAACTGTGCAGGTGTGCATCTTAGCCCATGTTTGGATCAAACAACAAAAGTCTGTGAAATCCGACTGACACAGAATATCTCCTTTCTCTTCTAATTTCATTACTTGATGCATCTTCTGCTTCCCTCCTCACGTCTGCAGTGCGAGAGACTGAGCTAGAAGGATAATGCATGAAGAAAGCAATTGCTTGTGCAGCTTAGGGATGGGGATTGGGTTGTAGCGTAAAGAAATATAGGGGCAGAGAAAGAAATGAGAGACAAGGGCACAAGAAAGACAGGAAATGAACAAAGACGGGTGTGTAAAAGATGGAAAGGATATGAAGGAGCAGGAGGACTTCAGAAGGTAAAGGTGAGAAGAAAGGACAAAGAGGAGGGAAACAGAGAGCTGCGTTTGATTCGACTCTATATAAAAATGGCTTCAGCTACTTTGACATCACCTATTGGTGTGTATACTGTTTTAAAGGCTCAGCACCATCATGATACTTTTGGAGTGACCATATTTGGTAGAGATGGTCGAGCGTGGGTATTAAACTGCGTCTGTAGACTGAAACAGAGACACACCCCCGTGACCTCACATTGATACGCAATCAAAAAACTGAACTGATGGATGCTTCAGCTGATCATTTGAGGTGGTTTTAAAAGGTCAGGGGGAAAAAATGGATTTTAATTTTCCAGACTTTGTATTTTACACTGAGCTTACATTAGTGAGTACAGTGTTAATCATACATTGTGCAGACGCTGCCTGTGGCTGATTCTGCAGGAATGGCTGGAAATAAAAGAGGACGTCCACAAAATACAGGACAGGAGGGGAAAAGAGTGAGGACACAAGAAAGGAAGGAAAGGTGACACAGATTAGCAAGGACAGGAGAAGGGGCTTCAGCAGAGGAGGGGAGGAGAGTGTGTGGAACAGGTGAAGAACAGGGTAGAAGAAGGCCAGCGATTTGTTTTTCAGGTCTTCTTCTCAGCTGTCTGCGCTGCAGATGGAGATGAGCAGTTTCCTCGTGAACAGGCCGCAGCGTTTCCAGTCTGCAGTCACGTTACTGAGGCTTACAGCCCCAAACTCAGCCACACCTGTCACCCAGGCGCTCTGCGTGAGGCTGTTCAGAAGCATGCATGCTAATTCTGCCTGCCGCACACATCTTCAGTGATCACGTGACCGTGATGCACGCATCAGTTTGGAGCCCTTACCCGCTCGTATCCCTGAATGTGTGTGCGTGCTGAGGGGTGTGACAGTGGGCGAAATGTGGAATTGTGAGTCTGCCAGCTGCTCCGCCATGAGCTGCAAAATATGCGAGAGGTGTGTAAACAGAGAGACAGGGGTGTGTGCAGAGAGAGAGAGAGGGCGAGTAAATGAGAGAAAGCTGTGTGTGTGTGTGCGCATTCATATCTTTGTGGGGACCGACAGTCCTTATGGGGACCAAAACCCCGGTCCACACAAGGTTGAAGGCATTTTTGAGACTCAAACCGTGGTTTTAGTGTCAGGGTTACAATTAGGTTATGGTTAGGTTTAGGGGCTAAGAAAAGCATTATGTCCCCACAAGATATGAATGCCCAGTGTGTGTGTGTGTGTGTGTGTGTGTGTGTGTGTGTGTATCGGGGAGCGATCAGATGAGTGCGCACACGCTGCCGGGACCGGGGGAATATTGCTTTGCGTGTCTGCGAGAATGGCTGAGTTCACATGAATGTGACTGACAGGCTGGGTGTGTGCAGCAGAGAGTGAAAACACACACACACACACACATTCGCATACAAGCAGACACGTGGAGAAGAGGCTGTCAAGAAAGCAACCATGCATCTCCATGGAGGATACACCCAGAGAGAGGGGGCGAGAGAGGCAGGCAGAGAGTGGGGCGGAGAAGGAGAGAGAGATGGAAAGGAGGACAGAGGTTAAATTGAAAGAAAAGGCGGAGAGAGAGTACAGAGGGAGGGTGAGGCAGGCACAGCAGGAGGAGGAGTTGGGGGAGTGGCTGGGCGAGAGAGGTAGACAAAGCAAAGAGGGGAGGTGAGAGAGGAGAGAGAGGGAAAAGGGGTGAGGGAAGAAAGGAGTAAAGGGAGGGCAGGCTCAGGAAATAAAGCAGAAGAAGAAGGAGGAGACAGTGCACGCAAGTGATGGAGAGAGGTGTACGTCTGGAGGTGTGTGTGTGTCTGTGTGTGTGTGTGTGTGTGTGTGTGTTATTCTCTCCAGTGTAAATGAATGGAAGGCGTCTCCATTGTCTTCACAACGGTAAGAAGCTCTGCTGCTGCTGCACAGCATCTGGCTGCTAATAATAGGAGTGTGTGTGTGTGTGTGTGTGTGCGCGCATGTGTGTGAGTGGAGGGGTAAATGAATTGCGTTTAAATCTATGCTGAGTGTTTTTGTGGTGTGGGGTTTAACTATATTGTGTGTGTGTGTGTGTGTGTGTGTGTGTGTGTGGTACAAAAAGCAAGTCATCATATCATCACAGAAATAATTCAGATGACTGAGTCAAGGCTGGTTTAAGAGGACCAGGTTAGTCTGGTGTGTGTGAGGATCACTTTGAGCTTTAGATGTTGGGAATGAGGATGTTTTGTGGAGCGTGAGGACAGACGTCACTTTGGGAAAGACCTTCAGATGTGCTGTTTGGGAGTTACTTGCACTGTGCGTACAGTTAATTAATTTCACGTTTAATCAGGAAGACCACACGGACAGCAGAGATGAGTACAGGCACACAAGATTAAAAAAACCCTGATTTCACATCAAAAATGTAAACTTCGGTAACTTGGTGAAGGACGTACAAGAAGGTGAAGGACGTGTCTGTGTGAAGCAAAGAGGAAACCTTACGTTTGAGGCAAACAGCTTCAGCTTTGACTGAAGCTTCGTCTCACTGAGCTCTGCTCTTGCTTGATGGCAGCCAACAACAGCGAGCCATCCTCTGATATTTGTGGGTGGAAAACAAGCATAAATTAGCATTTTCTTTGAACCCGTTTTCTATCTGCACTATAATTACAGAGCTGACGATAACACACAAATATAAGTCTCAAGGCTGCAGAGCTGTATACAATATTAGCATGATGCAAGCTTCATTTGAAGAACCCACTACTCATTCAAAAAACCAAGACCAATCTCAAAAACTAAGCTGGCTAACTTTTAATCCTCCATCCAGACTAAAGCCACATGTTGTCCTTGAAATCAGCACTTTAAGGCTGCTGGAAGCTGGAAGCACTGCTTTGTGTCAGTGACCATGGTGGCAGTGTTATTTTCATTATTTTCTCTATCGGGGATTCTCAGTGTCATTAAAATGCTTGATATAGAGCTAGCAAGTTAGCCATTTAAGAGCTTGTAATCATTAGTGATGAGCAACCAGTAAGGAACCACAGTAGTCCAGATCACAGCAGGCATGAACCCCTCACAGTGTCCAGTTCAATGAGAGGAAGTGGTGATGTTCACTCAGGTTGAGCTTAGTTTGAGGAGGTTGAGCTTAGGCTTAGGTTTGGTTGAGCTCAGTTTGAGGAGGTTGAGCTTAGGCTTAGGTTTGGTTGAGCTTAGTTTGAGGAGGTTGAGCTTAGCCTTAGGTTTGGTTGTGAAAAGCTGAAGGAAACTCTAAGATTCAGGTGAGATAATAGACTTTATGTTAGATGTTTAGAGAGTGTGACTTAGTTCTTTTGCTATGAAAGTTAGATGCATGGTCCTAGCGGTCCACTGGATCATCCTGATTCAACTCTGGTCCTCACTGGCCCCGTTGTGGCTCCTCTGCGCCTCCTTTCCACTTTGTTGTGGTTGCTTTATCTCTCCATTAAAAGTGCTACCCACCTGACTAACTCCACTGTGTTGCAGCCTGCTGTTCACCCTTTTAACATAAGTTCAACGGAGGAAACAAAAGGAGACAATATTAGGGTAGGTTAGGGTAACCCTAGATGAGTTAAGGTAACCCTAACCCTTATATGAGACTTTCTATAAAACTGTTAAATTTCAGTCTCCAACAATGAGGTCAAAGTCATCACAGGAGGTAACCCTGCCCTACTCTGACCCTGCGTTTTCAAGAAAAGGAAAACAGGCCTTTTTGATTTCACATTTTTGAAGTTTCAGACCTTTTTAGATGAGATTTTTTTTGTTCTCTGATTGGCGAGCGCTGGGACATGAACAATTCAAAGAAAATGTTCTGATTACCTGGGGTTAGAGGTACTGTTGGGGTTGTGATTAGGGGTGTGGTTGGTGTAGGTGTTGTTGCAGAGGACAGCTAAGACCTCCGAGGCTTAAACTCATTCTTGTGTCCATTCTGAACATTTTCCAGTGATTTACTGTAAAAGTCATTAAACGTTACCTGTGCGTCAGACTTCTCATGTATTTGAGCAGCACGCTGTCATCTCTGCAGAGACCATCAGAGGAAATGATTCATATTCTGCTGATCTTTGGTTTTACAACAGCTGCTTTTCCCTAACCCACCTCTGTTAAACAACATTCAGATTTTTGTTTAAAGGGTGTTTTTTTCCCCATTTGGCTACATGCTAACTTTGGTGTTATCTTTGACTACATACAGAATTTTTCCCATTTTTTCCCATCTCATCGCAGGCTTTAGTTCGCTGACTGGGTGGACCAATTTGATCAAAATTCTTAAAATTTCACAGATCATTCTGAACCGTTTCCATGAAATGACCCATATCTCATTAAAATGATTACTGTCATTGATCTGTGGGATATAAATCACACTGGGTTGTTGAGATTATAAGTGTAGATGTGATCAGAACAGTGTTTAGGCTGCTGAGGAGTGCATTTTTGTCTATCAGGGTCCTCAGGAGTAGAGTAATCCTCCCTGTGCCCCCCCCACCCCCCATCAAGCAGACTCGTGTGTAGCAGCTGAATAAATTTGCAAGTCGTTTTGAATCAAACATGAATTCGTGTTAAATACTGCAAATGCAGGAGTGCAGCAGCTCTGCTCCCTCGTCTTCTTCGGCCAAGGAAGATTGTGCTGAGCTGTAGCTGCTGGGAGGCGACCAGTAACACCAGCACACTGAAGCAACTGGGGCACAGAAGAGCCATTTGCCTGTACCAGCATCCTGCATCTTTTATGCTTTCCCGAGATGTTTTCAATGGTGCTCAGACAAAGAGGGAGAAATGACGAGGCTGGAGTTAGCTAGTCTGAGGCTGGATGGCTAACCAGACAGAGCAGTGACTGCCCAGAGCCCCAGGACCCCCAGGACCCTCCAAAGGCTCACAGCAGTTATTTGAAATTGGAACCACTGAGGAACAAGTTCACTGTGACGGGTCTCGTTGAGGGACTTCGCCAACTCGTTTATGAGCACAATTGCATTGTGTATAAATAAAATAATTAAAACAGCTTTATTTAATAATTTGAATCAAAAATCAAAAACAGAAGCAAGACATGAAAAAGTCGTCCACAGTTAAAGAATGAGTGACGTGATTTCCCAAATTAGTCTGTGACTTCATGAAAAGATGCTTCCTTTTAAGCAGCGGAGGCAGGACGCTCCAACAGCTCGTCTGACCTACTTCAGGTGTGTTGGAGTCGAATCGTCGCACAGCTCAAATATCTGAAGCAAAACAGGCCTGTTGTCCCCACATGGCTGATGTGTGTCTGCATCATGCAGGGGTTGGAATCTCGTCAGAGAGCCTTCCTGCTGTCAGAAGAAGCATCAAGATGAAAACAGGCAGATGAGTTAAGGCAGACTACACGCTGGGTTTTGTTAATTCACTAAAAATAGTCCACAAACATATTACACCCAGCAGCAGCTCCTGGAGATTCGCGTGAGGTCAGCGAACGCATCATGATCTTCTGAAAGCACACAGATTTATCGTGCTAGCTGTTCTTTGATAAGTGGCGTGTTTTCGTTTTTATAACCCTCTCAGCAGCGCCCCCCAGTGTGAACGCTGGCATCATTATTCTTTTCAGATAATATGAAACCACATTTCTGGCATTGTAAACAAAATGCACTGAAAAACAGGGGCCACTCCCCACCCACATCACTGTGAGTCAGATTATGTGTGTGTGATTGTGTCTGCCTGATCGGTCCGTTAGGATCCACACATTAAAGGCCAGATTCCCTAAATGTGGCAAAGCAGCATGTGAACGCAAACCGATGTTAAAAAAATAACACATGCATTTGTGCGCCATTAAATGTCGGCACAATTAGCAGAAAACTGTGTGACACAAATGTTAGTATGTTTGTGCGTTTGATTTAAATATTCTCCCCGCTGTAGTTTGTGCCTCGACAAAAGAACTCCCAGAAACAGAGTTCCCACCTCTTATCTTCTAACTGCGCTCTTTTTCTAAAGCTGTTCAGCTTTCATTGCAGGAGGACCTGTGCAGGAAACCAAGAGCTTTTAGTTTGGAAAGTCAATGAGTTTGTCTTTTGCAGCTATGGAAGTCATTATTAGCATTCAGTAGATCAATCAGTCATCACTGTAACCAATACTGTTTGCAGCAGTGGCAAACACGGGTAGTTTGGGCAGATTTCAGGTAAGTTTTACGAGTGCTTATTATTCAGAATTCCATCATTTTACACAGTGGATGCTCTCAGCATTATTCACAACATCATTATAACAAGACATATGTGAAAATATGTGATTTTCATACAAGGCCTAAAATCATTTTGAGCGATACGTTAGCTGATTTAGCTAAATAAGCACTTTGAAATGAAGTTTCATCCATGCGTTTTGGTCCTACAGTTCTTCTCTGCAGGTTTTCCATTTGAGTTTTGAAGGTGAAAATCCAATGAAAATAAATGCATGGAAACAAGTTAAAGAAATCACTGAAATGACAGCAATCATTGTTTACAGCCCTGCGTTTTTCATACATGCAAAAAAAGCTTGTGCAGTGTATTTTCATGGTTTGGTTCTTGAAAACATGTCGCGGTTTTTGAGAAAGTCAAATATAGCTGCCACAGATGGACAGCAGATAACTGATTTCACTGTAAGCTCCAGTGTGGCTTCCAGAGATTTGTATTTTTAACTTATTGACAAATGTTATGCCAGCATGTGAGTACAGATCCAGTCAAAGTGTCTGTGCTGATTTGCAATGTAGTATTCAGGATCAGTGCTGAGCATACGTGACTCACATGGGACATGTAGTTCAGCACAGGTTTGAATTCATGGAAAGCTGCAGTGAAAACCAAGCAGAAGTCAATACAGAAAGTCAATTTCATCAGTGTTTGCTCCCCATTTGTTTTTCTGCTGCGCGGTATACCCTCAGCACATCTGAAGAAAGACTGTAAATAGAATGAAAAATTCATAACTGACCTATTTACCCAGCAGCTCACCTAAAAAACAATAAAAACACAACAGTGTCTCAGCTCAGACGTCCACATATCACAAACTACAGAGGAGATTTCACAGCACAAACACCAAACTGTCGTCTCCATTTCCACCACCTGCTTTGTTTTATTTCCTTTCTTCTCGAGGATGAATTGATGGGCTGGTGTTGGTGTTGTTTCCTGCCTCTCAGCTCAAAGTATAGTTGATGTTTAGCATTTCATTTCTTTTCATTTAGAAGTGGAGGCTGCTGAAAAAAATAAGTTGTTCCCATCAGGGCTATGGCGAGGTGAAGTGAAGTGTTATGGCACTCGAGTGCACAGCCGCTCAATTATTTAGTGAGCGTGCTGGGATCTTTGCTAGCCTCTTTAGCAGCTAGCAGTGCGACCAGGAGGGGATTTGGTGGCGAAAGCAGAGACAGAGAGGAGCTTTAATTTAAAAAACGGTATGTTTCTTTCCAGTGTTCAGTGCAATTTTGGATTATTTGTTTTGAAGCTGAAAATCTCTTTTTTTAAAGTTTCTCTCCAAAGCTGCAATAGCAGCACATGGGTATAATGTCCTTAACTGTGTGTTCAGCGTTTCATAGTTTGTGCTGGGGGAGAATTGTGATCACGCTAACGTCTGCTGTTAAACCGCATGCACAGTTAGCTTTTGTTGCTAATAAATGACGCCTAATATTGTGTGTGTTTCCTCTTGTGCTGCCAGGTCTGGCACCGGGATACTGGCTGCACATCCTTTGGTTCAGTTAAAGTCGTGTTAATTAATGCTGCATAGGAAACCAATAAAACCAGCTACCCATATTAGTAGTCTGGTTCTGTGAGTGACTGAGTTAGTGGTGAGGCCTAGCAGATGTAGTGTATGGGGATTGAACACGTTCTCATCCCAACACGTCTCTATGTTACGCGCTCCGAAACATGAGAACCGTTTGGAATGAATCTCCACATGTACATTTATTTTATTTTATCATCATGAATCGCTTTGAAAAACGCTTTCTGCTACGATTAAGGTTGTGGTTAAGGTTAGGGATAAGGTTATGGGTTAGGGTCAGGGCAGGAATACACGGTTGGATCGAGTGTTACCGCCGGGAGCCTCATTCTGTTGGATTCCATCCACAATCCGACACGTGTCATAGGGACGCTGAAGGCTACCTGTCACGTTATGACACATCTCAACATGACAAAACGTTGGTATGTTACATGCTGGGAGTGAGAACGGTCTCGGGGACTGACTCGCTTTTGGTGGCAGCCTCAAGTGGTCATTGGAGGAACTGCAGGAACTTCATGACGCTGGTTCTTCTCAGCTGATTGGGATCTTGGAAGCTGGGAGAATGAGACAAAGCTCTGATCTCTTTGTCGTGTTCCTCAAACTGTTCCCTATGATGCGTTCGGGGAACTGGGAATGCCATCGGCATGGTGGGGTGTATTCCTGTTCTGTTTTGTTTGTGATGCATGACTGGCAGGACTCAAGGTTTCCCAGTGGACTGTTAAATAATACAAAGATGTGTTTTTTGTTGTTGTGCCTGTTAAATACCATTGAGTGCATTGATCATGTATTATACCATCTGAAGTCATGTCTTTGCCAGTGGCGGCTTTGAACCGTCCGTGGCTTGTGATTACGTAGGACCGCTGCTTCGAACGGAGCCATTATGTCAGGTTTTATTTCCACAGGAATGACATGAATGTTTCTTAACGAACTTTAATCAAGCCTCTCCTCAGCGAGGAGGAAGGCGGGACTGTTAACAGGGTTAGTGAAGACTGCTGAGCTTCATAGGTCTGGATCCGCAACCACACACCCCACATGCACACAGCATCAAACCTAAACTAAAAATGTAAAGCCTGACGCTGCACAACTGTCTGCTGTCAGAGAAATGATGGGCCGAAGAGAGACTGGATGTCAGAAAGGAAGTGAGAGAATGACTGCGGCAGGAGGGAACAGACAGAGTGATGAACTGAAGAATCCACTTCATCACGTAGAAGCATTATTTTCCATTTTAAACACCGGGATCTCATTCCCAAATCTAATTACCCTATTTGCATAATGTCAGGATTTTAAATGGCCATCATCAGTTATTATGAATCTCATACACACAGCCTGGAGACTCACTTCTCTAGCACCCTCAAGAGGCTGTTATCGTCCATTGTAATCAGTAGTAAACAGATAGCAACACAGATTATGTAGTCATCTATTCATCATGTGAACGAGTACAGCTCAAAGCTCTTGTGCCAAAACTTAAACAAGTTACTGCAGTATCTAAACGTCAAGTCTCAAAGTCTCATCTATAATAGAGTAAATGGAAATAGATCCAGTGATTTATTGAAACGTATATAAGACAAAGACAGAATTTGTACCATTGCATTGGCCGTGTTCTTGGGATCATTGTTAAAAAATCAATCATTTCCTGCCAAACAGATGTGGAAGAAAGCCAGAGGTTAATAATAACTAATGATTAACTGCAGAGCGCTGTATAAACACATGTTCAGGGTCACCTGATCCAGCCCTAACTATATGAAAAAAGGAAAGTTTGAAGCCTAATCTTAAAAGTAGAGATAGTGTCTGTCTCCTGAATCCAAACTGGGAGCTGGTTCCATAGACGAGGGGCCTGAAAACTGAAGGCTCTGCCTCCCATTCTACTTTTAAATACTCTAGGTCTCCAAACCAGCGTACAAAAAAATGAGTGAAGCTCAGGACATTTGCATTTTTTATTTATATTTCACACAGCATTCCAATTTTTGGAAGCAGCATTATGGATAAGTAAAAACAGTTATAGCACAGGTTTGTTTGGATGCTATAACAGGTATAAAAGAACTCAGTGGCTTTAAAAGAAGACCCCACCTGACCTGATTAGACTAAGTGGCACTTTGGACCTGGTTACTAAAGTTCTTGGACCCTCAGGTCTGAACTGGGCATAAAATCTTTTGCACGCTGCCAGATTTCACAGCAGGATATACTGCAGCTTGGAATAGTGACGTCTAAGAGCTCGTGTAAGTGGGCATTAGCAGCACAACTCTGAATGCTGACAGAAACTAAACCTTTCCTTTGAGGATTATTGCAAACATAAAACCAGCAGCATTACATTCCCGTGCATAAGGATGAATCACCCAGTGTGCTGGATCCAGCATAAGAAAACACAGTCTACATGATAGTCGTAAAATAGCTGGTAAAATGCTGCTTGTTGTTTAAGTGACTGAGCTGTTTTTACAGTGACGCACATTCTCACAAAACCTTCAGCAAACCTTTAAATTCTCCTACATTCCAGATTCTGTTCGTCTCAGAAAAGATTGTGAGATAAGACCGAGAGTCGCAAACAAGAGCAGAAGCAACCGCAGACATGAGTCAGGAATAAACAAGGTTACATGTGAATAAAGTTGTAAGGGAGGCAGAGTGTGTTTGGGGAGGAACGGGGAAACAAGAAGGAGGTGATGGAAAGAAAAGGAGCCGCGAAACAGGAAGATAAAAGAGCCGCAAACGGGGGCGAGACGAGTCTCCCGTCGCTTCAGATCCTCTCAGGTTTACACGAAGGAGGTAATTACAGAAGCGATGGAGAAAGAAAGACAGAGGGATACAGCTGGAGAGGAGGAAAGCGATGGATGTAAACTGGTTGGTGTGGGGAGAGAAGGTAGGAAGGCTGTGGGGAAGAAGAAACTGGAAAGAAGTGTGTGGGGAAACAGAGGTCGGCGGTCACAAACGATGCAAAATTTCTGTCAATTTCTAAAGCATCCTGCAGCAGGACAGACGAATGTGAGCTGTGAGCAAAGCCTGATCTAAAGTTCCACTCAGTCAGTATTCAGCAAAAGCAAAATAAAAAGAGGGACGCCAGGCAGGGGTGCTGCAACTTAGCGGAGGTGAGAGAGAAAATGGAGTGACAGACAAAAGGTGTGAATCAGGTGTAAGAAAATCTCTTCTTTTGCCTCCCACGCTGATGGACAGCTCAGCGACACACAGCTACAGAGAGACGCTGTGGAGCTGCTCCATGGTTGTGCCGCCATCCTGCAGAAGGTGGCGCTGTTTCTCATCAACGTTTGAGGCACGTGCTGCATGTCAGGCGGGAGTTTGGCTTTTTGCTTTTATGTATTTATTTTTTAGTCAGCATTTCTTCATCTTAAACATTTTACATAAATGGCTGTCCTCTGCCTTTTTACATGTTTGATGCATTCACACTTTACCGTCACAGATCTCAGCTTCAGCTTTTAGCCTATCCCAGCTGTCTGAGGGCGAGAGGCGGGGTACAGCCTGGACAGGTCGCCAGTCTGTCGCAGGGCTAACACATAGACACAGACAACCATTCACACTCACATTCACACCTATGGGCAATTTAGTGTTTCCAATGAACCTATCCCCACAATAATTAACATAATTAATGAATTACCTCGTTGTGTGTTATGTGGATCTTACAGGCTGATTGGAGGTAGATAAATACTGTGGTGTTGTCACACAGACACGAAGTCTTTATGCAATCATGATGTGATGTGAAGAGCCAGACCTGCTGCCCTCAGACTTCAGTCCCTCCCTCCTGCTGTGTTTAAGGCCTGTTGGATCACTGAGTGTTTCTAAAGACAGATACCTCGTCAGCCTGCAGCAGGACGTCAGATCAGGATGTTAGACACTTAGCCTCTGCTCTTTAAATGAGCTGAAAGTGATAGCTGCTGTGTTTCCACTGGGACGCTGCAGTCTGCCCTACAGGATAGGCCTGAAGACACGGGTACAGGTCTCATGCTGCTGTTTGCTCGTATTTGAGCACACGGATATTTTTCATGAAGTGGGCTTGTGAGCGGTTCGGTCCCCTGACCAGCAGGATAAATGTGCTTTTGTTAAAATGTCAGCGCCTCTTATTGCTTTTAATTTGGTGTGCTACACAACAACGTGTTTACAGTGCACTGAAATATTTTACTGGCTAATAAAATGAAACGTATACTCTGAAGGTAAGGCCCAGCACCACGCAAAAACCTGCAAATCCCACATTGCCCAAAATCTTTTGAGTCTTTTGATTGACGATCAGTTTGACACGACCATCAGCTGTTCGTGTTTAGTGTTGTTTTGATGGGCTTTGTTAATAGGAAGGAAGATTTTATGGGACTCTCAAACATCACAGGCAGCAGCTGTAAAGAAAGTGAAGCCCTAATGTGTTCCATGTATGGAGGTAACCTGCAGGCTGTGCTGATGTTCTTCTCTGCTGTCTGCAGTTCCAGACCGCCACTTCCTTCGCTGCTTTGTTTTTCATTTGGATTCCTAAAATGCACATTTCCTCTTTAATATTCATTCCGTTTAATAACAATTTCCACACTTGAATTAAACCTCTTTGTGCCATCTGCTTGTGCTCCCCCCCCCAGCTCCTTCTATTTTTAAGTCCACATCATTTCCTGTAGTTAGATCTAAAACAACAAAGGCGCCTCAAACTCAGAGGCTCGCACCTCGCCGTAGGCGTGGAGGTGGACGGGAGATCCCCACAGATAACGGAGATGATGGACCGCTGCAGAAATGTCAGAGGTTTAACTCCTTCTCTGAGCTTAAGTGCCCTTGAGCAACATGCCGAGCCTCCGTCAGGGA
This sequence comes from Benitochromis conjunctus, assembly GCA_015052645.1. NCBI lineage: Eukaryota > Metazoa > Chordata > Actinopteri > Cichliformes > Cichlidae > Benitochromis > Benitochromis conjunctus. The sequence goes on from VOQK01034162.1 coordinate 23,830, forward strand.
GCAGTTAGCTGAAATAATTTGGTGCAGAAACGATCTCCTTCCTCAGAGTCAGCTGGGACGCCGTAAATGGTTTTTAATGGGTTTTGGCTTCGGGATAGCAGCGACTTACTGGCAAATGGGACCCAGTTAAAGGAAAAAATCCACCATAAAATACAATTTCCATGCGTGTTGTTTCATCAAAGGGCTCAGTTTGAGTCCTGAACCTGAGCTACATACATATTAAACATGTTCAGGAAGTTCATGTACTGCATCCAGGCATCAGTGCGAGGCACAGAGGTGCATTCTGGGTGTTTTTGACATCCATTAAATCTCTAGACTTCTCGCTATGTAAAAACTGCAACCAACAGTAGCTTCACTCCAATAAAGAACAATTACAGGTTGTACTGGCAGCAGCGTCTCCTGTGACATTTACAGTCAGTGGAAAAAATACTTAATAGACTCGTTACTAAAGGAAAAACCTGCTTTCGTTCAGTCGTATCGAGGCTTTTGTGTTTCTGAGGGTTGTAATAATGAAGCCTGAAGGTTAAAGTGACTCATGATTTTTACATGAGTCACTTGAAAAGTTTGGGGGGGTTTTCAGATGTGATATGCACTACTTGAAACTTCTGTGTGTAAACCTGTAAGGCTCTATTAATCCTAATCATTCTCCTTTAAAAAACATACAAATTAAACAGGAAAAGTTGGAAATGCATTAAAAAATACCGGCGATAAAAAAAGACTTTCGGCTCGATCAGTCCTGTCGTCGGTTTTGTAGACGTGTTATGATAAAATAAGACAGGTCAGCAGTCTGCAGACATCAAACAGAAGCACAGCTACCTCTGAAGCATTTCTGCTCCAATCAGCAGCTGTCCTTCACGGCGAGCTCGCCAAACACACAAAATAAAAGAAGTGCATATTTGTTTTCACAAAAATTAGCTTCCTGAATTCTTTTTGTGCTCCCTGGCCTAATATCCACCATTTTTTACCCCTACAGTCTCTTCCCCATCAGGATGGCACCACTTCCAGTTCTGCCTCAGTGGGACTAAAGTCATCCTTTGCAGGGAGGTTCCAGCATGTTGTTAACCCTTTTAAGCCCACAAATGGCTTTGCAAAAATCCAGAAACACGCTTTGCCGATCTGATCAGTTGTTGATAGCACTTCCTAGGTTGGAATGTCCGTCGTTACCTCCAAAACCGTGAAGAGACGTCATTTTTGTGGGAAACAGTTTTTTCCCTACAGGGCTTTTCAAAGGTCTGGGAGGCTTAGAGCTTAAACTGCACTGTTGTTGGAAATAGTTTATTTTGATGCTGTTTTTTGCAAAAAATTAATTTTTGTTTTTCCTGCAGTTTATAAAAAATAGTGCATCTCAAAAATGAAACTATGAAGACACTGAAAATAAATTTCCTGTGCTTGGAAACTATTTTGTGCAACTTTTTTGCATTTACAGTTTTTAGGGACATACCTCAGAAATTTCTGTAACTACAAATATTTGTCAAAAAACAAAAAGAAATTGTAGTTTATTGCACTTTTGACTAATATGCATACATATTATAAACATTGGGTTTTAGCAGTTGTATTGATGTATTGCATATGTGATTGGTGTCAGTCATAATTCAGGGAACAGGTGGTTTGTTGAACTCAGAAATCTTTCACAGTTTTATGACGTCTCTTTCTTGTTAGCTTGACGTTTTTTTTATCTGATTCTTTGTAGCGTAAGTCCAGTTTTTCTGTGCAAAATGAAATCTGATGTCTTGTGTATGATGTGTTCTGCTCAATAATGCTGCTGTTAGCATCCGCAGGCACAACCTTTGGAAACAAGCTGGTTTGTTTGCAGCCTCTGATACGTTGTTGTGTCTTCGAGATGTTTTTGAAATGCTCTCGGTACAGTTCAGCAAGCAGCATATTACTGCATCAAACTACTTCCTGTTACTGTTTCTGGTCGCGTCTCCTGCTGCGTCCGCTCTAATCTCCTCCTGCAGGGAGATGCACATCGTACTCCGAGCTCAGCAGCTTGAATTTTAAAAACAGCTCCACTGAGAAAATGTAATAAAACGTCACTGTTGAGAGGAGCCGACCGTCCTGAGGCGTGATCCCACACACACACACACACACACGCGGCACCAGCTGTGTACGTCTGCACCAGTGACACACACACACCTGCAGATTCACACACATACATGCAGCAGCCTCGTGCACACACAAACTGGCTGGACTTCAGTGTGTGAGCGCTCTTCTTCTTGGTGCAGCTGTTTTTGGGTTCAGACTTTGTTTTCGGCTTTAAGGTTGGCGTTAACACCCAAGTTGTGACAGTTGGGCTAATGTCAAACATTTGTGCTTTTGTGTGTTTGCATTACTCACTGAATATTCCCTCAGTCCAGTTTTAGGCATCATGCCAACAAGGTCTCTACATGTTCCCCAAATAACCGAACCCCCATAACCCCAAGTACCCCGGGGTCTCGGGGAAGAGTGCAGCAGTAGACTGATAGAAGTGTTTGCAGCGATGTGTTCAACGTGAAGAGAGGGTTACCTAACCATGTCAGGGTTAACCATGGTTAGTGAAGTACCCAGGGTAAAAGGTAGTGATGTGTGTGTGTTGCAGTGCTGCAGTACTGCGGTGAATCTCCAGCTGATCACATTTCATGCAGGTCAGATTGTTCCCAGCAGAACAGCGATATCGTTTATTGTTGGCTCAGTGGGATTTGGGCGATGACCTGGCTGAGCACAGACCTGCTTGTCTCAGGTTGCTGCCATGTTTGTTCTGCTGAGGAAGAAGGACGCACCGCTGTCTCGGTCCCTCCTGCTGTTTCCATGTTTTTGATATTCTCCTGTGAAAGCTGCTTGAGGACATGAAGCCAGGAGTCATTCCAGGATTTTTTAAATGGGGGGACAAAAAGCATTCACACGGGAACTCAAAAAACCTCCATCAGACATAAAGACAGTGTTGAAAATTGGCTCAGAAAACACTGGGCATGATTTCAGTGTTGTGCATGGATGTTTTACTATTTTACTGTTGCAGGAAACAATAAACAGAAACGATTCAAAGGGTTAGAGAAGTTTCTCCAGTTCCTTTTATATTTGGTATGATCACATTTGTTCTTTTACACAGCCTGAAATGTTTGAGGCAGCTTCCTGTAATTTCTTTAAGGAGTCTTCAGGAATAGTTCCTCAGGCATCCTGGAGGTCATTCAAAGCTCTTCTCTGGATGTTGGCTGCTTGTTGAGCCGTTTTTTCATCATGATGATCCCGCACTGCTTTAATGATGAGCTCCCAGGGAGCCCATCCGTGACTGATGGTCTTCTGTCCAGGTATGCTTTTACTGTGTGTTTGGGGTCATTGATATGCTGAAAAGTGGAGCTGCTGAGAATCAGATGCTTCCCAGATGGTAGAAAATCTGGAAAGCATCTCTTTTTTTTCTCTTTTCATGTTTCCATCAGTTTCAACCAAATCTCCAACACCACTGGCTGCAGATCAGCCCCAAACCACGAGGACGCCTCCGCTGTGTTTGGCTGTAGACGCTCTCCTGAGCACCTCCCTACATACTGACCACCCAGTGAACCTCCTGGAGTCAGGAGCCTTTCTTATGCTTGAATGATTCAGGTCAGTCTTAAGTGGCTAATGAAAAAGTTATTCCCCTGAAAATGGTCAGGTACAAGGACTGGACTGGAAATATCCCAAAAAACTTTGAAAGACCTTCAGAAAGGCTGCAGAACTATTGCTCAAGGCTCGTTTAAAATACTGCGTGAAAGCCTGACTCCTTGGAAATATAAAGAACTGAGGGGTTGCTCTTGACCTTTGCACAGCACAGTATGTGCATTAAGTTATACAGTATGACTATGCAGTGTCCAACAAGGCATGACGGTGCAGTAACAAAGGTACAACTTCTGCTAAGCCTGTGCAAGTGATGACAGCAGCTTGTGACACACAGCCAATAAACAGCAGTGTGGCAACAGGAAGTGAGCCTCACCTGGTGTCACACAGGTCAGCATTCGTGTGTTTTTAGTTCAGCAACCAAAGATTTGTTTTGAAGTTGCCACTAAAGTCGTGCTTTCGTTGCTCCCAGCAGGTGGCGCTGTGCTTCAAATGCCACAAATGACCTTTCAGCGCTGAGCGCATTCGGCGTTTAATTTCAATCCTTCTCGCTCTGCTCTGCCAGAATATGTTAGCTACGCTGCATTTTGTTTGTGTTTGTGTGTGTGTGCGTGTGTGTTGCATCTCCTCCATATGCTTGTGATCCCCCCAACACACACACACGTGCGTGCTAAAATCAGCAACACACAGCAGCAGAGTGACAGCATGAAACCCCGGTTGTCATAGCAACACCTCACTTGACTCCCGCAACCACCCTCCTTCCCCATGCCCCTCCCCTCCTGTTACACAGCAACCGTCTCCCAGCAACATCCTCCTCCCACCCATCTCGTTCTCTCTCGCTATAATTGTGTGAGCGAAGTTAATTATTAGAAATATGAACAAGGGAAGGAAACAGGATGGAGGAGAGGAGAGGAGGAGAGGAATGATAAGGCCATCCCATCTGGACGTGACTCTGAGCAGAGCTGTCATGCTTGACATTAAAACACACGACTGCCGCTCACAAGTTAAGCGTGATGTCATTAAAGATGCACGTCGGGGCCAGGCATAGATTTCACGTTAAGTGCAGAGACACGTTCTGTAGTTACATCAGAGCGTTGCACGTGCATTAAACCTACAGATGTGTAAGGGGTTCTGACCGGGCGCCTGGGTCAGCAGTTAGAGGAGGACACGCCACCATCCAGCTGCTGTCTGTGAGGGTGGTGCAGGACACACTGAGGCTTTCAGGTCTTAAAGCATCTGCCGCTAACGTCTTGCTCCCGCTTACCTTGGGTGACCTTCAGAGTTCTCCTAGAAGCTGATTTGCTACCCGATCGATTTCAAGTATGTTTTCACACAGTGATGTTGCCCAAATTAGAAAATGCTGTTTAAACCATTTATGTAAATATTTCTTACTCATGTCTGTCACTCTGTTCCTTTCCTGTGTTTTTATGCAAACATGGAAAGCATAAGGCAGCAGCAGCAGCAGCAGCAGCAGCAGGGCCCCATACAGAGCAGAACAGGCATCGCACACACCGCACTGAAATGTTCACCAACTGCTAAAAGCAGCTTAGAGATATTTAAACTGGCAGGTTTCAGATGAGCTTAGATGATCTGCAGGGTTGTACCTGATGTCTTGTGTCTGTAGACACGTCGCCTGATTTTTGAACAAAACCAGAAACTTAGGTGAGGAGGTTGGCCTGGAGGGTGGGTGCACGCCTGACGGAGACAGCAGCAGAGTCCCGTCTGTGTTTTAGCTAACAAGAGTTTTTTATTTCAGTTTCTTATTAGAGGTTCGTTATTTTGCCTTTTAGAACAAACTACAGCTAAAACACAAAATCACATTTAGTGATTTCTTCTGACTAATTTTAGTCAGCGTGTGTTTACCTGCAAACCAAGTTTGCTTCATCGCTAAGTCAGAAGATTTTTGTCCTTTATGTGGGGTTTGGGTTGTGCTGGGGGCATTATATGGGGGCTATTTCTAAGCTAACAGTATCTAGTGTTGCACATTGTTGTATGTTATAAGAGAGCCAAGAGGAAGGATTAAGGAAAGAAACTGAATGACATCTGTTGGATTTTCACGGGAAAAGTCTCCATCCTTCACCTAATAATCTTTCCACAGGAAACTGAAATGTGGGGACCGACTCATATTTTTAGTTCTGTTGCTATGCTAACTATGCTATACACGGCACTTTTAACCTCATATAACCCCACAAACTCTAAGAATCAGTGTCAAAACAGATTTCTTTATTTCTATTTCTTTTTTCTAAAGAACAGCAGAGAAAAGGGAAAGAATGAAGACGAGGAGGAGGGGAAGAGGGCAGCTTATGAGGAGTAATGATGAATTATAGAAGCTTGTCCCCAGGCTGAAGAGTCACTGTGCAGGGAGGGATGGAGGGGGGGTGAGTCAGTGATGGATGGAGAGAAAGACAGAGGAATGAAGTGCGGTAGGAGAGGAGATGGGGATGGAAAAGGCTAATAAAAAAAAGATGTAGCCCAAAGCAAATGTTGAAAAAGGGACGAGTTAGGAAAGAGGATGAAAGGAGGAGAGGGATGACGGGTCAGAGAAAAGATACCGATGGGTGACAGGAGGAGGGAGAAGGATGTGTGGGTCAGCGCATTTTGTCACAGAGCACAAAACTATGTAAAGCCCCAGTTCCTGTTGCCATGGAAACCAGGAAAGCTCTTTCATGTTTCACAGTGTTGCCCACGGTAACTGTCGTGAGATTGAATGAATGATGGC
>VOQK01034163.1:0-10206 GCA_015052645.1 Benitochromis conjunctus
GAACGTCGCTCAAAAAAAAAAACTAAAATCCCCTTTCTGGTCTTTTACTTCCTCTCGAGGAGAGTCGGGCGGAGAGAAGTTTCGGGGAGCACCACTCGTGCACTGGACTACCACAGACAAGGAGACACTTGGGAGCAAAGGCACAGCTCAATTGGAAACTGCATTATTTGTGAACTGTTGGAATACATTTTGGAGCACTGTAAATAAACGCACTGTTTTTTCACCTCAGTCTAAAAACTGCGCCTGGGTCCTCTTTCCCTCTCACTTCCGTGACAATTCCGTCTGAGAAGGGAATAAGAGCCGGTCTCCAACAACCGCCGGTCTCTTTTAAACGCCGGGCCGGCCGGTTTATTTTTTTTAATAAACGCCGGGGCTGCTATTGAAAGATATACGGTATATCCAGATACGCTTTCTTTTCTTTTCTGAAAAACCTGAATATATTTTATGATAATTTTTTATCCAATTAATTACAAAAAATCATATGGATCTAGAAAAAATTGATGCAAATTATAACTTGTATATGCAAATTCATATTTATATTTTTATTGATTTTAGAAGTTTCAATAAATAATACTAATCCAATAATACTAATAAAAAAAATACAGCAATTATTTAATGGTTCAGGTTTTACAGAGGTAAGTTAAAAATTACAGTGATAAAGGACATAACTATGTAAAATTAGACATTCATAAGTTACCAAATGTGTATGTCTATTCACTGTTGTCATGGTCCAGGTCAGCTCCAATGTTTTCTTTCCCGTGCTTCTGGTATCTGCCTCAGGCGGAGCTCTCATCTTGTTACCTGCTCTACTCACCTGTTCTTGATCTGCAAGTAATCGTCAGAAGGTATTTAAGATCAGCGTCCTTATTGCTCCTTTGCCAGTTTGTCGACTAACCACATGTTGGTAACCAGCCACCTGGTGTCGTGTTCTATGTAAAAAGACTTGTACTTACCTGTTGTTCTCTGTGCTTCTAGTTGCCACGTCTCTCATTATACCTCGCCAATCTGCAGCTCAGGATTCCGGACGCTGGTCTCCGTGCAGCCATCATTTGGCTGCGACCCACGCCTCTCCAGAAAAAAAACTTCTCGCCATCTCCACCTACAAGCCCTCCTGCCGCCATCTCTTGCGGATTACTGAAAGAATAAGATCGTAATCATTTCTCTCATTACTCACTCTGGAGCTCACCTGACCATCCACCTCCCCAGAGCAGTTTCACGTCACCTACCAAGTAAGATCCCTTCACCTGAAACCTCGCATTATCCAACCAGTTACCTCTGTAAACCCCTCTAACCTTTCCCTCTTCCTCTGCCTGCAGTCTAGACACGCTCACCAGGAAAACCTCCCCTGTGTAGTTACCCAGCTACTTGTGTTGCAGTCAAGAAATTCCTCTTTTGTGTAGCTACCAAGTTTCTCTGTGGTTGCTGTGAAACAAAGCACTTGAAAATGTACTCTTGCCATCCGTGTTTGCATCTGGTCTTGGGTCCATATTCTTGAACCAGCCTCCAGCATCCTCCCATGGACGACCAGTGGATTCATCCTCGGCGGTGTCATCAAATACGTCGTCTCCAGGGGATGAGACAATCCGTCCTCCATGCTCCGTCCTCTAGATCCACCACTGATGGAAAGGCACCTGCACACTTAGATTTGCATACAACATTACGACAGCAGTCGTAACATACTGAACTGAAAACAGTTTTAGGCCTCAGTGACACATGGGACAGGCTATCCACCCCCTGCCAATCACAAGTCGCTGGGGAAGGAGGCCGATGACTAGTGAGTGTTGGAACCACTTTCCAAGTTCCATGAGTATATCACAAAGATGGCTACAACTGACCATGTGCTTTGTGAATACTTCAGGCAGCAGATACCCGAGAAAGAAGAGGACCAAGAAGCAGAACCATCATGGAAGGGCAGGATCTTCATTCCATGTGTAACGAGTGTATTAAAAAATAATTTATGTTTCACCAAAGATCCATGCTCTAGTATTATTTTGGTTTTTGCAGAGAGAGAGAGAGAGAGAGAGAGAGAGAGAGACCACCTTATAGGTCAGATCAGCTCTTTTTTTTAATATTTGCAATTGTTTCAAACTGCTATATAGACACCAATAATACACAAAATAAAATACACAATAGACCGTAAATGTTTACAGAAGTAATGGCAGAGAGGTTTAATTGTCTTTTATTTATTTTATTACTGAGTAAATTAGTTTAACAAAAGATTAAATTTCTGTGATCATGTGAGAACAGAAATTTGCATTAGGTATTTGAAGAATGAGGGAATTATACCTGGATGTCTTCCAATTTTGGGAGTGGAGCCATGCATATGTGACATGTGACAAAGACTCACAGACCAGGTTGATTTAATGCTTAAAGGTTTAATGATGAAGATGATGAAAAGAGTTCATCCAAGGAAATAAAGTAAAAGCTTAAAGCATTCTTTCCATTACACATTCAGTTTGCTCCTATTAAAAGAGACAATCCAACTACAGGTTATATCACTTGTCAACTCATTCCTTATGTAGCAATGCAGGAAACTAAAAGGATGTAAAATGAGAAACATCTTCAGCGGGATTTATGAGATTATTTGCTTCGTAGTCTGGTGAACCATGCTTTCATCCCCGAAATCCTCTGAGTTGTCTGACTTTCTGACTTTGACTCCGAAATCCTCTGACTTTCCTGGCGCAGACAAATGGGTAGCTGTTGGTACAGGGTATGTCATTCATACACCTGTTTCCTGTAAGCACCAAAAATGAACATTAAGTGAAACCATGATCGCATGGACACAATCTATTGTTTAATATAGTAAAATACAAAGTTTGTGTTTGTTAAAAATAAAATATAGCATTTGTATTGCTTTCCTGTCAGTCATTACTGTTTGTCACATCAAATGATGAGCATTATTTGAGATAATGTGGATACTGTGACAGTTTTTTCCTCTCAAAATTCATTCATACACTTTCTTTGAAAAATGTACCTGTCCAATTCATGTGTATGCAGTGCTCTCTGCCCCCAACATTGTTGGGCTCTCCGGCACACCAGTTTGCATATGTGAAACGAGTTCCACCAATCCAAAACCAGTAATTGTCCTAGAAAACAGCCAAAATAGACAGAAATGTTGATAGGCTGGTATATCTTCTAATTTCAGAACTTGTCTAATCATCAGTAGTATACCTCTTGAGCATTTGAGCCTCCAATCCATGTAGGTACGTAATCATGAGCGCCTTGAAATATGACCCTCTGAAGCGCCTGGTACTCTCCAAGGTTGCGTACAGATGCCAGGTTTGCATTCAGGGACTCACAGTATCTCTATAGTGGAGAACAAAAGATCTAGTATTAAGGTGGACATGAAAAGTATTAAAGTAAACAGAGAAAGAATAAATACAAAATTAAAAAACCTGTTTTTACCTGAGCCTGAGCCCAAGTCCATTGATAAGGAAAATAGCGGAAGTATCGGTTGCCATATCTAGTCCAGCCCCAGTTTCTATATGGATACCAATGATGCCGTGTCGGATACCAAGGTCGGAACCGATACCCCCAATGACCGTATCTCTTCTCAACAAGATGTTCTTCTGAGGACAAGCAAAGGATGCCCAGTGAAAATGATTGATTTTTGAGTATCTATATATGTGTGTGTAGGACATAGATATGCTGTTCAGCATAACACAAATGTGATTATTTTGGGTGGAAAATGATAACCAACCTGGTGGATTTGGTTCTGACCCATCCTTGCCCCCTTCATCTGTAACAGTGGGAGAAATTAAAACGTTGTTAACACTGATTGTTAAATTTCCAATTATTATATTCATATTGATATTTGTCTGAATAACTGCACACATACACACATCATGTATAAAATAGTGCAGTACTCACTGGCAGCAGTGGTCAGAGCAATCATTGCACAAAGAAGTGCAAACACAGTCAGCAGCTTCATGCTAATAGTTAGTATCTCTGTCAACAACAGAAGACCCAAAATGACTGGCAGTTCATTAAAGAAAAGACACAAGAGAATCTGAGTTTGCAGCCAACCTTTTGTAGAATATCTTGTCTTATTTCTTTTCAGCACCAGTCGGTAGCTTCAGCCTTCCAAGGTTGGGACACGGTGCTGAACAGCTCTGAGATCACTGCTTTTATACTGTTTCTTTGTAGTTTCAAAACCAGGAACTAACATTGAAAAAATTACATCTATATCATGTGATTCATGCTGGACAAACTTTTAATGCACTTCTTTCTTTCTCAACCAAAACCAAAATTACTGCCTCATGCTGACTACTTCTTATAGCTGCCCACATAATTTTACATACTGACTAGTCCACAAAGAGGGTCCGTAGCTTAAATCCAGAACATTTGGTATAATTAAGATTGTATTTTCTGGAAAAAAACAAAAACCAAAAAATCAAGATCTATGTTAAAGGAGAGGTTCAGCTCATGGACATTAAAATACTTTATAATCAGTGTTATTATGAAGACTTTAAATAATTTAGTGGTCAGTGCAGATATTTCAGTGGAAGCTGTCCCTGAGTCTGTTTGTTCTGGCCCCTACAGATCTGAAGCACCTGCCAGAGGGCAGTAGGTTAAAGAGATGGTAGCCGGGGTGGGTAATGTCCTTCAGAATGTTTCTGACAACAGGATTATAGAAGGCAGACATGGAGGGCAGGGGGCAGCCGTTGATTTTTTGTACTGTGTTTACCACTCTCTGTAGTCTCTTCCTGTCTCCGTCCGTGCAGCTGGCGTGCCACGCTGTCACTGCATAGGTCAGCAGGTGGAGCTGTAGTAGGTCACCAGGAGCTGCAGTAGGTCACCAGCAGCTGGGTGTTTAGTTGCTCCTTCCTGAGCACCCTTAGGAAGTGTAGCCACTGCTGGGCCTTCTTGACTATCGCTGTGGTGTTGACTGACCAGGAGAGGTCTGCAGAGATGTGGACACCAAGACATTTGAAGGACTCCACTCGCTCTACACATTCACCATTGATGTACAGAGGGGCAGGGGCAGCGCTGTTCCGCCTGAAGTCCAGGATGAGTTCCTTGGTCTTGGTGATGTTAAGTGCCAGGTTGTTTAATGCACACCATTCTCCCAGTTCATGACCTCATCTCTGTAGACCGCCTCATTTCCCCCCTGTGATCAGCCCCACAACCGCTGTGTCATCAGCAAATTTGACAATGATGTTCTCTGGGTGGGCGGGACTGCAGTCAGATGTGTAGAGGGAGTAGAGTAGTGGGCATGTTAGTCCGATATGCAAATTGATGTGGGTTCAGAGCAGGGGGGAGACAGGCTTCAATGCGCCCCAGAACCAGTTTCTCAAAGCACTTAGTGATGACAGGGGTTAGTGCAATTAGGCGGAAGTCATTGAGACTGGTTATGGGTGACTTTGTAGGGATGGGGATGATTATGGCAAATTTCAAGCAGGGTGGGATAACAGCTTGTTCCAGAGACAGGTTGAAAATGTCAGTGAAGACCTGTGCTAGCTGCTTGGCACATGCCTTGTGCACCTTCCCAGGTACTCCATTAGGACCTGCAGCGTTCCTGGGGTTCACTGCACATAGCACACACCTCACATCCTGTGCCTCAAGAGTGAGTGAGGAGTTATTAGAGACTGGGTGGGTTGTGGTGGTCATTGGGGTGATGTGGCTGAGTGCTGAGGCACTATTTTCTATACTTTTAGTGCTACCTAACATTCATACACATTCACACTCCGATGGATGCATTGGAGAGCAACTTGGTTCGTAGATGCAGATGACACCCAACTTTATCTATCCATGAAGCCAGATAACACACTCCATTTAGTTAAACTGCAGGAATGTCAATGTGGGATCAGGCAATCTAGCTTGTTTTCAGCAGTCATTTCAAAAGCTAGCATCTCTCGTGGCATGGGATTGCGTTAGTGCACTTGGAATTGGATGCTATTACATTAGGAAAGTTGCTATCAGTGCTAAAAGTTGTATACAGGCTTTGGAGCAACATTTGCTACCATTCAGAAGGTTTATTTTTCCAGAAAGGCATCTTACATCTTTTGCATATTTATCACACATCATTGTTTCAATCTTTTTATCCTGCCTGGCACCCTAATTATTTCAGTATCTTTGCTTTACAAATTTAAGATGATAAGGACATCCTGCTACAGCTTTAGCGCCAGATAATGATTCATATGTTTCCAGTCACTCTCATGTACCTTGATTTTGCTCCTGCACTTTGTCCTTTTCCTCATAGATAAGAAAAATTGACTTTCCCCCCAAACATCAAACATTTATTCTGATTTTCATCCTGATCCCACTTATTTTTAAAACCTTAATAATGACTATGGAAATTAAATACTTATGTATAACTAAATGCAAGAGCTCTACCACAGAATCTTCCCTACCTAAACTAACTTTTATTATTAAATGAAAGACCAGTTTGGAGCCTGAACAAGCCACTTGAGTTTATTTCCCTGTTTGTATCACCCGTTGGAAGGTAATGAACCAAATGGTGAACAACAGAGGTTACAACTAAAAAAAGGAGTTCTATTGAACCAGACTGGCTTGTATGACTAGTGAGGCAGCCAAACAGGCTGTGGCTAAGCAAGGTCATGGTACAAGACACGGAAGGGTGAACCTTTAATTCCACTTCCTCTATAAGAATGACATCAATGACTATCTAGGTTGGACGTGTGGCTTCAGCCACAGTTATTTGGCATGTTTCCATGCATTTGACTATTCAAGCTACGTGTAGGACTGAGGCAAAGTTTCATGCCAAAAAAACACCAAAACTAGAAATCAATTTATCGAAATCATTGAAATATTACCTGACAAATCCTGACAGTGAAGTAAGTTAAAAGGCCACAAAGTGCAACACATCATGCCACCATCTAAAGAAACACCTGAAAATCAAAGTCAGTAAAATCTGTCAGTCTTGAAATGTTTACAAAGGTTTGAATCCTTTCACATCTGATATAAAAGCAATGGTTTGGGACTCCAGCAAATGACAGTGCGAGCCAATCTCCACAAATTGAGAAAACCTGGAACAGCGGATGATTTTTTGGAACGTTTGAATCACATCACATCTGGCACAAAAGCAACATGCCTGTGTAGATTTTCAGTCATCCGGGTCATGATAGTCTTAAGAGCTTGAAAAGAAAGCAACTGAGTTTTCTTGAGTTTATTGAAGACTAAGTGAAAGAGTAGTGGTCAAAGGTGGAGGCCTTGGTAGTCCAATCCTGGCTGTACAAACTGGCTTTAGGCAAATGAAAACTCACCTTTCTGGTGGGAAAGGAGTTGAAACCCCTGGTGGACACCAGAGGTGAAGGAAAATTTGGCTCACTTGTAGAATGGAATGGTCTGACATGTACAGGCAGGCCAAGCAGACCTTGGCTGAGTGAGCCCAAACAAGAAACAGAGCATGGGTGGGCCTGTGTTTCTACTTCCTCTTTAAAAAATGACAAGATGTAGAACTTTACCGAGTCATGTTGGCTTTATCCTCAGTTATTTTGCAGTTGATCATGACAACATGTACCAGTTACTTTTAGGAAATTATTTTTGAAGAGTCGGCAGTTAAAAATGATGAGATAAAGATGAATCCCAAGTCTTGTGAAACAATGTCTGAATAGAAAAAATAATGTCTGAAGCTTTTAAAGATGTTCATTCTTCAGAATGTCACCAAAACTGTTGGCTAATTGACGATACCACGATAATGAGGTTATCTGCCAGTCACAGACTTAGACATCCTTATCTTTGGTGTCTGCATGGTTTGCATATTAATCCTCACATACTGTTATGGTCAAGCAGTAAAAACTATTTTAATTAAACTTGGTTCAGTTTCATTTATATAGGGCCAACTCCTCACAACAATCACCCGAGGGCCCTTTATATTGTGAGGTAAAGACCCTATAGTAATACAAAGAAAATGCAGAAGTACTGCAAAAGATCCATTTTCTTCTACTTAGTTGCAGTAGAAGTTCTTAGTTCTTTCGAAACTGCTACTCCTTCAAAATCTAACCAAGGCTGTTAGCTAACAGGTGATAACCATGAAAATGAGTTTATCTTCCAGTCCCAGACATAGACCTGCTTCTTTGTTTTCCGTATACTATCTATGGTAAGCATGACTAACAAAATTTTCATTAAATTATATGTCTTTTTTATCATTGTTTTAGTACCTGTACAACACTATTTGAATAGAGATACAGCTGACATATTGGTAAAACTACTGATGGCGATTAAATGTATCATCAAATGCTCATTTTATCTGACAGGGTTCCAAGATCAAATGACAATATACAAACGTGTAAGTACAAATGTTTGTACATTTCAGTAGTTTTCTGGATATGTGTCATGGATTTCTATAAGGGACTCCCTGCTGAGAAAGACAATGGAGCCAGAAAGTGCAGGCAAATAACAGCACGCAAATATGAATTAATTTTACTTACATCTGTCTGCCAAGTGGAGAAATTCCAGTGGGTTATTATCTCATCTAAATCTTGAATTGTGATCTAATCTTTAAACAGACAAAGGTGACATCACTTCCACTAAATTTCTGAAAAAGGTATCCCAGGCTAGACCAGTTCTCTCTAAAAACCCACAGTCACTATAGAAATATACAGATGAGGAAAATCATGAAAATCATGAAAATTCCTCTTTTTTTTAACCATTTCCCAAGTGCTGTTAAACAGAGCAAGGAATTTTTATCACAGCTTCTCCAAACATACACATTTAATTTTGGATACTTAAGTGACTTAAGTTTGCACACAGAAACAAACTTTTTTTTACAAAAACTATCAGGGTGAAAATGATCCCCCTTCATGCTGTTATCCATCCAGTATTTTGCTGTACATACAGGCGTGTACTATGAAGCAGGATTTTTGCTCATTTAGCTAACTTAAAATCACACTTTAACCATGTATTTATTCAGCACTTTATTCCACACACTTTAAGCACTGTGTCTACCTTACATCCATGGCCAGTTTAAAATCAACAATTTACATGCATGTCTTCAGGTGGAAGCCTGGTGGAAACAGACAAACTCTACACAGAAGGCCCAAGAAGGAATTCAGACCAAGATCCTTGTTCTTAGGTAACAGTACTGACCACACCATGATCATGCCATCCTATTTCAGATCATGTGTCTGTGTCAAGGCACCTCTGACCTCTGTGTGTCCTCTGTCCCTTATGTGCACCGTATGTCATCAGTCTATTATATTATTACTACTATTTCACTGCTTGTAGATTCTCCATAATTATTCAAATACCACCAGGACCCTGTTTCCTTGGGAACCTGGACAAATGTGATGGGAACACAGACAGTTCTAATGACAGTTTCAAGGTCTCACTTGAACACTGGCATCAGTTGACCATAACAAATACACACAAAAACAACATGTACAGTTTAACAGTTTTAAGATTCCCCAAAATCACCATTTCATTTCATTTGACCCACACTGGTGGATCTAAAATCTCAATGGACATGGGTCAGGTTTCAACTTGAACAACCTCCACAAACGTATTATTTGTAACACCCGTGCAATACTGGAAGATTTGAATAGGTTTTCAGTTTTGTGTAATTCATGTTATATGGGTCACTCTCGAAAAGAAAATTTTTTTGTTTAGCAGTTTTATTCTGTATAATATAGAGAATAAATGAACAAAGTGTACAGTTCACACAGAATAACAGTGCAAGTGCTATCCTTGAAGATCCTTAGACTCCTGCGACAATGTGAAGTAACCTTAAATTTGCATACTATGTACATACTATACCTGAACAGACGTAGGTAGAACTAGCGTCACATTTGAGGCTAAATGGATGATCATTGTGGTTTATTTGCTGCTGTCAAAACTACCCCACACAGTAAAATGGGTCAAATTTGACCCAAACAGCATATAAGGGTTAAACTGTTTCCTTTGTGAAATTGCAGTAGTCGTCATCTCAGTGGTTGGATGTCAGATGTTTGTTTGTTGTGCAGTGGACGATTTGATTTGAACTGCAGTGCCATCATGTGGTCAGATAGCTGTATGACAAACAGCTATGTTTAATGTACCTTTCATTCATTTATATCATGTTTTTATAAGTTTTTTTTATGTTAACCATGTTTATGTAAATCACTTTGAAACTATGTAATAAAAACATATTTTGACCATCCTTGAGCATTTTTTAGAATCTATTGTCATGCCATTTCCTTAGTATTTTACCATCTTCATCCTGTTATGGAGAGAGGATTTGGTGCTGATTATCAACTAAATCAAAGA
>VOQK01034164.1:0-11992 GCA_015052645.1 Benitochromis conjunctus
AGTTCCTGTTGTCATGACTGCATTTTGTTTCCTGTTTTATTTTGTAGTCTGTGTCCTATGTCAATGTAGTCTGTTTTGCTTTCCTTGGCTCGTTAGTTCTGATTTGTCCCTGCTGTGTTCTCACCTGTTCCCCATCCCTCTCGTTATCTCCGGTGTATTTCAGTCTGTGCTTTTCATTGAGTTCTTGTCAGGTCGTCTGTTATCCATGCTGTGTTCCATGCCGGTTTTCCACTTCATGTCTCCATGCTGTCAGGTTTTTCCCTCATTCTGGTTTTTGTGTTAGTTTAGCATTTAGTTTTCCCAGTCTAGTTTTAGTTAGTCTTGCTGTTTGTGCTTGTTTTGTTTCGCCCCCTGTGATCAGCCGCAATAAAGGCTCATTTTCTGTTTCTAGTTCAGTTCTGTCTCCGCACTTGAGTCTGCTCCTGGGTCCACCTCATTTAACCCACACGGTCTGCCCCGGCACGCCGTGACAGTCTCTCTATTCAAAGGGGGCGACCCAGCAGTTTTAACTAATTATAGACCAATATCTAATCTGTCTGTGCTGGCCACAGGTCTTGAAGCTCTTGTGCGTGAGCAGCTAAAGGAGTTTTTACACACCAATGCTATTTTATCTGAACATCAATTATAGTACTATCACAGCTGCAGTGAAAGTGGTAAATGATATTACTGTTGCGCTCGATAAGAAGCAACACTGTGCATCCCTTTTTATTGATTTGTCAAAAGCATTTGATTCTGTTGATCATTGTATTTTAAAACTTAGAGTCCTCCAGTCAGGACTGAGAGAGCAGTGGCATTATTTTCAAATGACCTCAGTAACACGTCTTTGTGCATTAAATCTGATGGTCTATGTTGTGAATATTTTACAGTGCACAACAGAGTGCCACAGGGCTCTGTATTAGGTCCCCTTCTATTTATCATTTACATTAACAATCTAAATGTGCCAGATGCAAACTTGCACTTCTATGCTGATGACACAGTTATTTACAGCTGTAGTTCAACTCTTGTCCAAGCCACTGACTCCTTGCAGAAAGCCTTTTTTACACTCATTACTTCAGTAACCACTCTTGAAGGTAATAAAATAGTTTGTTCACACTTATAAATATCTGGGTACCTTGCTTGATGACTCGCTCACCTTCAAAGCACATGTACAGTCGTGGCCAAAGGTTTTGAGAATTACATAACTATTGGAAATGGGAAATGGTCTCAAAACTTTTGGCCACGACTGTAGAGAATCACATGAAAAAACTGAAGTTAAAACAGAGTTTTTATTTTCAAATTAAGTTGTGTTTTTCTTTTAATACAAAGAAGCGGCTTGTTTCTGCAACATTTTTACCTGTGCTGGATTATGGAGATATTCTATATATGAATGCTTCTGCTCTTCGAATGGTGTGTGTACCATGCTTCTCTGAGGTTCATCACTGTGAGTTATACTCTCAGGTAGGATGGCCTGCTTATACATAAGGCTGCCTTCCTCTATATACTCCCTGCTTGCAGTGAGACATGCTGCTCGTTATGCTCTTCGTCTGCAGGGTTACTCGTTGCTTTCTGAACTGAACTTGGCAGAAGAGCTTTTGTCCGTTTAGCACCCTCGGCTTGGACCGAGCTGCAGAACGACTGGAAAATGACAGAATTCATTTCATTAAGTGCTTTTAAATCAAAACTAAGAATCCTTGAGGCCACGTCCATAACATGCAACTGTTTCAATTTGATTGCTTGTCATTTTAATTGAATTTTATTTGAATTTTATTGAATTGAATTTTTTTTTATTATTATTTATTTTTGTGTGTGTGTTGTTGCCTCCTGTGTTTAATTGTGTAATTGTTGTAACTGTGAGATACTCGCTGCTGCCTATCTTGGCTAGGTCTCCCTTGAAAAAGAGGTTTTAAATCTTAATGGGATCTTCCTGGTTTAATAAAGGTTAAAAATAAATAAATAAAGCTGCTAAGCAGAGTAGGGAGGTGTCTTCAAGTGTCACATTTTTTTTTAATGGTAGGGATTTGGTGTTTACTGATTCATGAAATGTTAACCGTCTTCCACAATATAGAATTGTCTACTATGATTGTATCACTCACTTTTAAGAATTAAATAAAAACTAAATAAATTCAGCAGAACAAATAATTTGGCTTTTTAAGTCTAAAAATTCATTTATTTATTTTTTGCTAAAACATGATACCCACATTACCTACAGTGCCAATGCAACCTTGAACTGACAGTTCTGTCAGACATTAAATTGGTTCTAATCATTAATCTGTTGTCTTCAGTCTAAAACAACACTGATCTAATTAGTGAGATCACTTGTGGACATTTATGAGACCTCATGCACCTCTCTCTAATGGCATAGGAGGTTTCATGTTACCTTTGACAGCTGCAATAATTCTTCCCAGCACTGGCAAACACTTTCAAATGAAAGATCAGTGACATCGCCCTACACAGCACTCTGCCACCTCAAGCAACCAAAACACTATATCAGAATGCTGTTCATAGATTACACTTCACATTCCTGGAATCCTGGTTGACAAGCTGATACCAAGGCATCATGGAGTAGGTGAGGACACTCTCTTTGGTGCTGCGTTAAAAAGCTACCAACAGTTTGTTATCAGATAACTCCTCCTCAGCATCCCTAGGAAGTGGAGATATATATATATGTATATCTCAAAAGTTTAAGACCACTTCAAAAATGTCAAATCTTGTTTTTCATGGTTGGATCTTAACAAGGTTCCAAGTAGAGCTTGAACATGCAACAAGAAGAAATGGGAGTGAGGCAAAACATTTTTTTGAGCATGCCATTTATTGAAAACAAAGCTTAAACTGAAACGTGCAGGGGTGCGATACGCTCCTCAGTTTGCGGAGGAAGTAGAGTTGCTGTTGGGTTTTACTGACCAGTGATGCCGTGTTCTTTGACTAGGTGAGATCTTCTGAGATGTGCACACCCAGGAACTTGGTGCTGCGTACCCTCTCCACAGCAGCACCATTGATGGTTTGTGGAGCATGCAGGGTGTAAGTTCATCTGGTCGGGACAGAGAGCAGCCGCTGTCGGTGTTCACGCCGCAATCACTAACACTCATGATCTCACCATTCTCTGAATGACAAAGCAGCAGTGTAAGGTGATTCAGAGTCTTCCTTCTCTCGCCCAACAGGTCGTGGCAAGGCGAAACATGTAGACAAGAGGAGGAGATGAAAACAGAGCGAGAGTGAGAGGGACACGAAGGGAGACAAAGACATCACTGAGACACACAAAGGGCGAGGGAGACATGACAGACTCACACGCTGAAGGCACGACACTCTAACGGGGAAGACCCAGATATGGGAGGAGCCTAAACAGACGAGAACAACATAGGGAAACATAGAGAACTCAAACAGAACTAACTGAAGCTTAAACTATATAAAGTAGAACATCATAATACAAAAGGGACATGAAACTCAACATGCTGGGTCAAAAGACCCACAACCATGACACCGTTATAGCCAATAACTTTACTCAAAACATAATGTGCGCAAGGTTCATCTGTTCTCATAGAACCAATAACGCACTACCACATTTTAACAAAGTGGAAAAGATTTGCAAAATAAAGCAATGTTATAATTACATTCTAAATAACTCTGTATTTAAAGAGTTCATCACAGCTCATGAGACTTTACTTTAAAGAGTTATCAGACAATTGCATAAAAGCCCCAAACACAGTACATTTTAATAGCTACAATTATGTACTTGTGAGCTGCCCAGAAGTGTCAACACTTGATGCTATGATTACTGTTTGATAAAAACATTGTTAATTACAACCCAGAAGTTAAGTGAAGAGCTGGCACTGAAGCATTAGGACATAAATTAAGCCTTTGCCCCTCTTCAGCAAAGGTAGATAATGGGATTCCACATCAGTAAACACTAAAGAGATTTTTTTTCACATCAAGCACCAGCATCCTGTGGAAAAACTGCTATTGGACAGTAATATTCCTCCAGTTTTCCCTTAAGAAATCTCTGCCTAACATTGCTCCTATTTTTATTCAATTTATTTACTTTATGTTGTTGTTGTTTGTTTGTGTTTTCTTTTTGTGGAAACTCATTGATATCACTTGGTGTTGCAACCTTGTTTCATATAACATCTTCCAGCTAAGGTAGCCTTGCCTCCTGTGCGTTGAATAATTCATTACTTGCAATCCAATACTATTGGATTGGGGAGAAGGGGGACTCAAAAGTTGAATCACAAAACATCACCATCTTTCATCTCAAAGTTTTAAAAAAAAATGTTTTTTTACAAAGTGCAGAGGTCAATTATGAGTCTATGAGCTATAGTAGCTGTGAATAACACAGAAAGACTCCAACACCTTGGGAGAGTTCCACCACTTGGTAGATTACTGATGCTTTTACTTTTTTTCCCCATCCTCAGGTTAAAAAATGTAGACCTTTTGTCTGTGGTCTCCTGCACGGTTTGTGCCTTCATCGCCTCGAGGCAAAAGAAGCCTAATTTGCCCAGGTCTGTTTTGGAGCCCATTATTATAATACCAAATATACAGAAAACACAATATAATTGAAAACAATAAAGAACCTACCAAAATCATGCATTTTAATAATCTCTCCATTAAAGATGTATTTCATCTGTTCAGCAATTTGAAGGGTTTTACCTCACTATCCTATCTTAACACTACCACATTACCTGCAGAACATGAGCATCCTGCTCCTAGTACGCAAAGCTGCTGAGAAAATTAAAAAAAACATGGATTGAATGAAAATGACATGAACAATAAAATGTGGAAAGTGGAATAGTTTATATGGATTTAAGTGTTATACAAAACAAAAAAGTTCAAATGAATCATTTTAAATTTTTGCCCAATGATTTATTCTTAAATTAGTTTTTCTATAGGGAATGGTGTCTCTTTCTGCATTATAATGTGAAATGATGTATATATGATTTGTTTTTCTTATACCAGTTTTATCCACATGCTGTTATCATCTTGTTCACTTAAAATACTTTCTTTCTGCTATCTGCATATTTCTATATGATGACATAATAAGGAGCCGAGTGGAAAAAAAATAGTAGTATCATCTCAGCTTTTTTTTGGGACATCCATGATGTACTTACTTATCATAGCATTATACTGTTTAAAAAGGGTGTCAGTATCACAGACCTTATATAAAAGATCGATGGACTATAACTGTGGGCTTTACATAATGAAGTCAGAGAATTAATGGAAAAAGTAAACCATCCATCAATTCTCTTCTGCTGATCTGGGGCCGACTTCCTAAAGCTCATCTGGGGGAACAACAAGGCATTCCCAACCAAGTCAAGAGATTTAATCACTCCAGCATGTCCTGGGTCTGCCTGGTGCTTCATCAGAATCAGAATATTTTTATTGTCAACAAGTACAACAAAATTAAGTGCAGTCCCTGCGGTGTCAAGAGAAGAAATGTTAAATATAATTAGAAAAGAAGTATATAAAAAGATGTAGACCATAATCATTCAGTAATAATAAATAGAACCTTATTGCATATAAACACTATTGCTCAGGATGTCATCCTTTGCAAAGCATTTGTCAGGTTAATTGTAGGTGATTACTTGTAATTCAAAGCCCTAACAGCTACAGGGTAGAAACTGCTATTTAGTCTATTAGTCTTTGTTCTGATGCTCTTGTATCTTTTGCCTGATGGCAGCAGTTCGAACAGATTATGAGTGAGGCTGTGAGGAGTCTTTTATAATATTTCCTGCTCTCCTGAGATGGTGAGAGCAGTGCAAAGAGGGTAAAGAACAGCCAATGATCCTCTGGGCAATCTTTACAGTCCCCTGAAGTGTTTTCCTCTGCGCTGTTGGAGAACCACACACAGATAGAAGGACACCAGCAGCTTCTGAGGGATGTTATTTTTCCTGAGCATTCTCGGGAAATAAAGTCTCTGCTGAGCCCTCTTTGCCAACTCCGCTGTGTTCAAACCCCAGGACAGGTACTCTGTGATGTGAGTTCACAGGAAGTCCCACACCATCTCCACCCCATCCCCATTGATGTAAAGTGGAGCAGGTTTTTGTCCCAACATCACGCTGTCAGCCGCTCCACTTCACCAATCTGTGAGGGACGATGGTATTACAGGCAGAGCTAAAGTCAATAAAGAGGAGGCGTGCATAGCTCCCCTGGTTCTCCAGGTGGGACAGGGTAGCATGGAGAGCAGCAGCAACAGTGTCCTCAGTAGACCTGTTAGCCCTGTAAGCAAATTGGTACGCATCACAGGTGGGAGGGATGAAGGACATGATATGACTCTGGACCAGTCTCTCAAAGCGCTTACTGAAGTTTATGGTCCTGTCTTAGTGCCACCGATGTGTGGCCTGTTAGCTCAATAGCTGAGTCCGGTGTGCACGAATGAAGCCAGGTTTCTGTGATCACAAACAAACAGCTGTCCTTAATCATGCAGTTTGATGCAACCTGAAGCCTTATGATCCATCTTTTTGACAGCAGATCTGGCATTAGCGAGGAAAAGGCTTGGAGATGGGTGTACGCCCAACAGAATGTAGGACAAACTAAAATCAACAGACATATGCACACACACAAAATAACCATCCGAAGGGGAGAGCACCAAGCTGCTGCAATTATGTGCACCGCCATCTTGTTTAAAGCAGTCAGACATCCCCAAAACACCTCACCCAAGAGACACTGAGGAGCAATCCTTTTCAGATGCCTGAATCATCTGAACTGGCTCCTTCCGATGTGGGGGAGAATCGGCTCTACCCTGAACCCCTTTCAAATGACTGATGCTTGTATGTGCGATCTTATTCTTTCTATCACTACCCAAAGCTTAATGCCATCCAGTTTCTCCCACTCTATTGCTGTGCTGTTTTTCTCTGCTCTGCTGTTTTCACTTTGTGTCAATGATGTACTAGCTGCCTTTGTTTATGATCATCTGATGCTATTATCCATCCGATCTTCAATGATGGGTCAAGATGTCTCTTCCATTTTCCATCCTCCGCCAGTGGCTGGATCCCTGTCTGGCGACCTCAGCAGTCCCCTCAGACCACAGAGAAGGAGAGGGAGAAGAGCAGGTGTCCAGGTGAAGGTCAGACTTTTCGGGCACCGGGTCTGGCGGGTAAGCAACATCGAGTGTGTTTTGTTTCCTGTGCTCAGAAAAGTTCCATGGAGGGAAATTTGTTTTCCATGTCCCTGCTTGGATACGCAGGGCCTGGCTGTCTGAGACCATGCTGCCTCAGGAGGGTTTATCCAGACACTCCTGCTGGCTGGCTTTTCATCCCCTTGGTGAGTGGAGTCCATGAGCGTGATGGCTCAAACTCCGAGTATTTACTTGGGGCAGGTTGGTCTTAGAAAATCTGCTGTTCTGAAGCTGTCCAGGTTAGAATTAGCTGTCTCAGGAGAGGTTAGTTCAGGAACAGTCACAGGCACAATCTCAAAAGAAACAACATCGGAAACAGTCCTTTGTGGAGCAGCTTGCTGACTAACACAGTTCAGGGAAGGGAAAACGCCAGAGACAGTCTTTTGCTGAGTCTTGGATGGAATGAAAATCACAGGCTGAGAAACAGAACCAGTTTTCAAACAGTCCACAGGTGAAACAACATGGCTGGCAGTCTCAGAATAAACTGTCTTTGAGCTAACAGACTTGGAATTCACAAGTTGGGGTTCAGTAAAAAGAGATTAATCAAAAATCGGTTTTAACTTTTTTCCACCACGGAAGACAGTCTTTGGAAAAACAGCTTTAGAATTAGCAGTTTCTGAGTTAATAAACTCGGCAATGACAGAACCTGAACTGACAGTCTTTGACCTGGTAACATGGCTCACAGTTTTAACTTTAACAGTGTTAACAGTCTGAAAATGGTGATTATTGTCCTTGAGTTCAATGCACTGTATTTTAGAGTTAGTCAGTGTCTTCTCTCTCGTCTGCAGCTGGTTCAAAATGCTGCTGCAGGACTTTTAACCAGAACTCGCAAAAGAGAGCACATAACTCCCATCCTAGCTTCACTCCATTGGCTGCCTGGATATCTTAGAGTTGTTAAAACAGAAATCCTGAAAATGGTAATAAATGTTTAGATTGAAATAAACGCTTAAGAATTTTAGGTGCAACATTATAGGGGAAAAACTGAAGACAAATGTAATCAATAATGTTTATAAAATAAGAAATAATAATAAAATAATTACTATTTAATTCACAAGAAAGTGAACTGAAAATCCACTTTTTACTACGCTTGCGCAATGTCCAATAAATACAGCAATCCAATAAATCTACTGTAATACTAATAGGCTAAAACACCCCAGTTCAGAAACAGTAGTATTTATAACCATGGGTTAGTTCTTCTTTGACAGTTGCAAAACTCTTACTGTAATATTAAACACACACTATGCTGTCTTAATATCATTAAATATTTTACAGCATCATGTAAAGTACGTTACTTTTTCTAGAAAATGCTGTATAAAAATGTTGTTCTGCCTGCAATAGCTGTAGATTTAATATCCTTTACACATTGTACATATAACTGTCACTTTGTCTCTGTTTTAATTATTGTAATTGTAATTATTGTATAACACTTGTTATCTTGTTTATAGAGAATAGTGGAAAATGTTATTCAGGCTGTACTTGTAAATATTTCAACATCACATTTTATATGA
The DNA here is from genome assembly GCA_015052645.1 of Benitochromis conjunctus. Classification (NCBI taxonomy): domain Eukaryota; kingdom Metazoa; phylum Chordata; class Actinopteri; order Cichliformes; family Cichlidae; genus Benitochromis; species Benitochromis conjunctus. The sequence goes on from VOQK01034164.1 coordinate 8,593, forward strand.
GCAATATCCCGTGACACTGAAGATAACGTGACAGCTGAAAACCATTTCTTTACTATAAGCTTATGCAGAAATATCCAGTTGTGTGTGAAAAGTCTCTGATGTGATTGAATAAAACCAGTGAACAAAGTGTGATGAAACTTCAAAGTTAAATTCAAAACATAAATGATACAGTAGTTGTCATGCACAGAAGAACTCTATTGATATTTTTCAATGAGACAGATGTTTGTGACTGATGTTGTCCAAAACATTGAGCCGCCATTAAAAATAAGTGATTTTACACTGTAGGCCACATACAGCCCACTTTGATCTTAAATGGGGTGAAACAAAGGTTTTGGTAATTCATGGATTTCGTTTTGTTTAAACTGTGAAACCACTATAATTAAAGCAGAAACTTCTATAGTACATAAAAAAAAAAAATTACTTTTATCTATTACTTAACTACTTTGGTGTGGTAATTAATGGCAATGCAGATGGAGTCTTTAATAAAGAAAAAGCTATCATGCATACAAAAACACAGTTAAAGTTCAAAATCTATGGACTCCTTCACATTTTCCAAAGCTTTCCAGCAACCACACTGGCTGGCTGATTCTGTTCCCTGAGCCTTATGTTTGACACCCCTAATTTACAGGGTTTATCGAAACCAGGAGCGGCAGAGGTAGGAGATCATTTCATATGTCAGTTATTAATTGGTATGTGGGAGCCAACCCTTGCAGGAAGGGATGAGACTTTATTTTAATGTGCACACCATGCGTCCAATCACACGCAAAGACAGACTGGGATCATATCATTATGTGAAAGAAGGAAGGGGTCCTCTGAAGACAGCAAGTGTAGTGGTACAGGCCAGGTACACAAAGAGACGGGGAGCTGGATTTAAACGCAAACCTCAAATGAGCAGCATCAGGCTGAATGTAGAAGCTATAAAATTAGGAGCTGGATAAAGTGATACCCGTTTGTATTTGTTAGCTGTTTTCCACTGTGGAGGACAAAAAGCTGTCCAGGATCTTAAACCTTGTGTGTTCTCACTAGTAGTAAATGCATAAAAATAAGGTTGTTATGAAAAAACTGAATAAAAAATCGCTTCCTTGAAAAAGATTCATTTTACAGTTCAGTATTGAATATTACATAAAATAAACTACATACAAAGTCTGTTTGAATGGCAGAGATGCAGAAATGTGTGCATGTAGCACAGACCTGCCATGGCTCAGTGTCTAAGTGAGTCTCACAGCCTGAATGTGCGCTGTTTATAATTCTTAACTTCTGCTGCTCACCACAAACACGCACAAGCAGACATTTTGGACTTTTAACTGTATTTTCATATGTTTTACAGCTTTTCCTACTGATAAAAACCTCTATTATGGCCATTCACACTACATAAAGTAATTAGGAATGCAATGACAGAAAACTTTGTTTCACTTTCTAATATAAAAATGTCAGTTTTTTGTTTTTTATAGCTACAGTTAAGAAAAAACTAGACAGTCTGCACAATGATCTATCAGAGCCTTCTGTGTAATTTTACACATTTATTTCTCACAATTTAAGCCCAAAGAGTCGTGCAGACAGATTTCTTTGTTTGTCATAGCAGCTTTTTCTTCAGTAGAAAATCAGTTAAATTTGTAACTTCTTCTACACTGACAGAAAGGGCCGCTTACGATCAAAGTGGGCTGTATGTGTAAAATGGGTTAGACACTCCTGATCGAAACTGATCTGACAGCTGGAACGTTCAGGATTAGCACCATCTCATTTAAACCACGTGGAAAGCTTGATATATTTTAATCTGTGTATTTAGTGCAGAGTTGACTACCTGCTCTGTTTATTTAAAAGAGCAAACGTCCACTTCATTAAAAAAAATAAAATAAAATAGAGAAATACAATGGAAGCCCAGATGTCCGCTGGGACTTGAACACAGCTTTCATTTGTGGCTCTAAGAACCAAGTAATGAATATTACCTGTGAAACTGTACTGCTCCTCACTATGTGACCTGGACTATTTTCACTCGTCATATCTTGTTTATATTGTACACAGTTGGTTTAACTTTGGAATATTGAACAGTGCTTTCTTTGAGAACGGGGTGTTTCCTGTAGTTCGTTTGTGGAGCAGCCAATCAGCGTGTGGAAAAGAGGTCATCGCTCAAACAGACCGGAAAGAGGAAGCAGAATCTCCAAAAGAGCGCCTTGATTAAAAGCAGAGACGTTACGGAAAGGTAAGCCTAGTGTCGCTTTACTGATGCGTTAAACAAACCGTAAAAAACGATTTCCTCTTCGTAAAGCAACTCGCTTCTCATTCAAAGTAGTTTTGTTGCAATAATAATTTGATGGAATAAGTTTGTTCGTATGATAACACGTTGAAACGGTACATAACGCGACAGCTGATAGACATGTCGTTCATGAAATGTTCCAGAAATATCTAAAAGTCTGAGTTAAATGCGGACAGATGGTGGACCTGTTAGTCTGAACACTGAATGAAACGTTTCGACAAATGTCAGTAACGTCAAACTCAACAGAACACTTCACGTCGTTTCACAGTGTCAGGGATTCATAAAGTACTGAACAACACGAGCAGTATTTACTAGCTTGCTATGTAACTTTTTAAAGCATTTTCTTTAAGATGTAGTTAAATGGAGTGGTTTGCACAGTCACAGCAGAAGGTTCCTGGTTGGCTCGGGCCTTTGTGTGTGCAGTCTGCATGTTCTTCTTGTTCTGTAATGATATTGTAAATCAGTTCATTATCCAGTCAAGGAGAAATGCATTTTTAAAAATTCTGATTAAGCACATTTTGGATTAAGAATTTCCAATTATCTCTTTACATTTGAAACGACTTTTTCTTTTTATTACCTAATTTATGTGCTCTTGTTTCATTTCAGAGCATGGAGAGTTTGGAAAGTACAATATATGGAGACTCAATCTTTGAATTCGGCTCAAGGCGACTGTTGTTGTCATCTGGCGCTATATAAGTAAAATTGAATTGAATTCGGGTGTTTTCAGTCCCACAGAGGTAGAAAATCAAGCATGAGTGTGCTACTGTAATAGATGCTACCGTTGCAGAAAGTCAGTTTGTGAAATTTCTTCCCTCTTAGGTAGGGTTGTGCGACATGACGAAATGAAAACATCTATCGTTTTATATTTTACGCCATCCTTTGCTTTGTGGTGTTGCAAAATACACAACAATATTTTTTAATTGTTTGGATGGTCAACATTCAGGCACAGAGAATACCAGCATGACCAGTGAAGATGAGGCAGGACCAGGTAGCTCCAAACAGAAGGACCAGTCCAAACTAATCCAGGACCTTATTCCTAAACCAGGGGCATGTACATGGTTTGGTTATGAAAACTCTGACACGGACCAGAAAACTGTGCTATGCTAATGATGGTGCAAACCGGCCCCCACCTCAGACTCCAACACC
>VOQK01034171.1:0-18678 GCA_015052645.1 Benitochromis conjunctus
TTTTTGAAGGTTTCTTCACCTCTGCAGGATGTCTTTACATAATAAAAACAAACTTAGCATTGACGTACTCATCTGACCCAGATCTGCTGCTGCATGCAAGGAATTTTCCTCAGGCTCTTCTTGTTAAATAAGTGAAGCGGAGCAAATAACATCTCAACTGATAACACTTTAAAAACACAACAATCTTACCGGGGTAAAAGTTTTCACCATGCTGGAGTTTTTAAGACTGTTTTGTTGTCTTTATGTCTTTTTCCTGGTTCTTACTGGTCACCTCTTTGAATGACATGAGATGCCTATCACTCTTGTCTTTGAGGAGCCATTAGGAGCCACTGACATCACATGTGATGCCTATATACAGATGTGACCAATGGTATCAGTAGCTTTCTGTCAGAACAAGCAAGGCAAGCAGTGCTTGCCTTGTCAAATCTAAAAATAGGCATAAGTTAAAACATACCAAAGTAAGGCAATCTCTCTCCTTTCATCTGGGACAGCGCTGTCATAGAGCTCCTCACCTGTTGGTTAATATCTAGGCTTTACATCACTGCCACCTTGTGGCGGCAGTCAGTAATTGATGTTAAACGCTTTTTAAAAATCGCATAAGAGACTGTATCATCTTTGTTTAGAGGACGTGTCCATCAACCGTTAACAGTCACTGGAGCTGAGCAAGCTGAGAGGCCAGCACCTTGTTTCTGGCTGTTTGCACGTGTGGAAAAATCTCACAATAGTAAACCGATGAGAGACCAGCGTACGTGACGAGGTGCCACTGGTTGTGCTTTCACTGCTGAGCCCCGTCACGGCCGGCGCTCTATAGCAGTAGTAATAACTTACAATTCTTCAGCCAAGAAGGAGCGCAGACAGGTGAAGATGGAGAGAGCAGACAGGTGAAGATGGAGAGAGCAGACAGGTGAAGATGCAGAGCGCAGACAGGTGAAGATGGAGAGCGCAGACAGGTGAAGATGGAGAGCGCAGACAGGTGAAGATGGAGAGAGCAGACAGGTGAAGATGGAGAGCGCAGACAGGTGAAGATGCAGAGAGCAGACAGGTGAAGATGCAGAGAGCAGACAGGTGAAGATGGAGAGCGCAGACAGGTGAAGATGGAGAGAGCAGACAGGTGAAGATGGAGAGAGCAGACAGGTGAAGATGGAGAGAGCAGACAGGTGAAGATGCAGAGCGCAGACAGGTGAAGATGCAGAGCGCAGACAGGTGAAGATGCAGAGCGCAGACAGGTGAAGATGCAGAGCGCAGACAGGTGGCACAAACTAATCTAATGTAATTTCTTAAACTGGTGCATAAATAAATTGCAGAGGGATTGAGGTGCAGTAATCATGTGGCTTATTCTGAGGTTTGAAAAGTGCTGGTTATCGTCTCAGTTTAACCAATCAGTGTCAAGCCCCACACAGGAATTTACAAGTGGGGGGGTTTCATGTTGCGAATGGATTTAAAGATTTAAAATAATAATAATACAACTTGAGAACTATTCTCTCTTTTCTGCAGTGCTGTCTCACAAAATATCCACTAGGTGGCAGAACAGTTTTGATGAATTCCCTAAAAAAATAAGTAGTGAGTGTCAGGTAGTGAAGTGCTGTGCCGTATGTTGTCTCAGTTTGATTTACTGTTAAACATCTCAGAGCTCAGCCATCTCTTTGAAGCTCTCGACAATCCACAAATAGAGTTTGATTATCTGATCGTGTGATGCGTTTCCTCGAGTAAGACCACCTCATTTCTGTGTAACCCAATCAGCCGACAATATTGCTCATCTTTCAGACTAAAATCATCTGGTTAACATTTTCCAGTCTGAACACACGGGGTTAGAGGTCACGTGAACATACCGGTGACGCTTGCATTTGACCTTCCCGCACACGGCACAGCTGTGACCCAGAGGAAACAGTTCCTGCTCCCGCCGCTGTGCAAAGGAAGAGAAACATCAGTCAGTCACCTTGCACACTTCACCGCAGAGAGAGCACCTGTCTGTGTGCAGAAACCATCATTGAGTCAGAGCCTCTTAGGTATAGGTGTGTGCCTCACTCTGCTCCTGGGCTTCGTGGTAAACAGAACGCTTGGAAGGAGAGTCTCTGGTCCGAGGGAGCAGTAGAAAGTGGCGAAACCAGCCAGGAGCGACCAGAACACCATCAGGATGTGAATATACCTGCAGGGAGAGCATTACACAGACTCTGCATGTGACTGAGGAGAGGAACTGGGGCACCACCTAGTGTTCACTCCCTGTGAACTGCAGCTATGGACGTGTGATTTCCACAGACACATGGTCATATATTCCTCCTGTTCAGGCAAAGTAAAGAAAAACTGAGATTTCTGACACTTTCAGCTTAAAAATCTGAGAAAACAAAAACACGACAAAGGAACAAAAGTTAAAACTGTTCTAACGTTTCAATTTTACATTATTTATGTTTAACAGCGCTTCCCACTTCCTGGTAAATATCCATGTAATTTAGAGCAAACATCTGGGGGCAGAATAGCTCCACCCACCTGCTGTTCAAACCTTCTGTTTATGAGGGGACAGCCAATCAGAAGAAAGCTGGCTTAAAGGTGGAGCTTAAACAGCTTGTTTCAGATACAGATGAACTGAAGGGATGCTTGGAGGCCTACTGTAAGACAGATTCATGCAAAACTACCCCAGTACAGTCCAAGAATAAAAAGACAGCAGTTCAAGCTGAAAGTGGAAGAGTTGAAGATGTTGATATTTTGATTGGGAGTGACCAGGATGGACCGGAATAGAAATGAGTCCATCAGAGGGAGAAGCGAGGCTGAGATGGTTTGAACACATGCAGAGGAGGGAGGGTGGATATACTGGAGCTGTCAGGCAGGAGGAAAAGAGGAAGACCTCAGAGTTAATTTATGGATGTAATGAAGGAGCACATGCAGAGGGGTTGGTGTGAGAGAGGAGCATGCTGGGATGGGGGGAGATGGAGGCAGATGGTCCACTGTGACGATCTCTGAAGAAGATTTGTACCTAACAGGGGTTTTCCTGGTTTAAAGTGGACCTTTGAGAGGGACGCTGCACACCTGAGCAAGACTGGACTGCATGCAGTTTAGGCAAAGAGTGTGTGTTACCCGACTTTGCCCATGCCTGTGCACTTTTTAAGCAAAACTTAAGTACATTAAATGTGATTTTTCTTTGGAGGAAACCCATAACCAAAAAAGCCAGATATGCAGGAAAGGCCTGCCTAATAAACTGCCATCTGAGGGTGTTTGAGGAAATGTCACCTGACTACGTGTTTACATTTTGTGAAATAAAGTATGCCGAATTGGCCTTTGGCCGTTCTTTGTTTGTTCTGTGGCTTCTGCTGTACAGATAAATGTCAGGGAGGTGATCTGACAGAGAGCAAAGCTTAAAAACTAAATATTCTCAGGCAGGTTCTGCCGCGCGCCTGCTCCTTCCTCTACTGACTGACCAGGTGCAGGTCAGTGCCGCACACGGACCGCCTGACACTTTCCACGTCGGTGACTCTTCCAGGTGAACGGGGTCATGCGAGCTCACCTGTTGAGCAGCACCGTTAGCGCGAGCATAGACACCAGGACGAAGCAGGTGAGGGGATACTGACGGCCGGCTTCCCGCAGGACGTCCACCCTCAGCCGCCGCTTCACGTCCTCCACACACGTTAATATCCCCGCCATCCGGTCAGAGCAGCGACAACTCGGACATGACCAGAAACAGCCGGGGACGGCTCGGGCCTGATCCGGACTTTCTCCCGCACAGCCTGACAGTACACGTCTAACCCTCCGGGTGTCGCGGGCATTAGCCTGGACGCTGCTAGCGTCAGAGCCGTGACTCTACCCTCCACAAAAACACGCTCCACGGCGCGAGCCGAGGCTACTGCCCACCCTGCTGCCGAACAAAACCCACTTTCTTCACTTTACAAAGTTTTCACTTCATGGTTTCCGAATCGTCTCCGAAGTCCGACACACTTCCTCAACAGATGGAAAGAGTCGTAATCCCACCGCGGGTTGCCAGGTCTGCGGAAGAACGTAAAAATCAGCGCTACCCGCCTCTCCGATGGGATCATGAGCAGCAGCTAAACACGTTTCATACACAGTCAGCTCAAATTAAGCGTGAGATTTTTTCCCCGTAACACGTTTGTAAACGCGGATTACCATCTATTTTATTTATGTGCGTACAAAGAAGTGTCCGTTAAAGTGTAAACATGAAAGAAAAAGCAGATTCATCCAGGTACTTTAACAGCTGCCCGGAGTTTAAATGTCAAAGTTAGATGTCTTGGTCACTAGGATTAAAACGCATATGTATAGCTTCATGACTTTTAAATTCAGATATACGGTTTGTCACATTGTATTTTATATTGTGTGTGTTCTTCTTGCTTAAGCTTTTTAAAGTTGTTTAGTTTCTCACTGATAACAGATGCCCAGTGCGTCCTACACGTAATAATAAGCAGCTCAACATCACCTTGGAGCTGCTGGAATAATAGAATATACGGACTTAATCAGCTATATGCCAAAAAACTAAATAGCTGTGAATTTACTTTCTATTAAAACTCTGGACTCCCAATATTGGTTGTAAGTCAGTTAAACATCCAGCTGTGAATTACTTTAGTCGCGTGCTTTAACCTTTATATTAGCTGAATAAAAGAATGATTTGGTCATCTTTCTTGAGTAAAGCGTTTTACTGCAACTATATGAAGACGTGACTTCTTCAGCTGACATGGCAACCCTGGATCCAGGCAACGCAACTTCCGGTGAGGCGGTTTGTTTTGATAAGTTTACAGTGAGAGTCAGAAAGGCTGAGGGGTAATCATTAAAACGCGAGCTCCTGTTCTTGTAAATAATCTGACAAACAGAAGTTTATTGTGTGATAATTAAAGTTCAGGAGGAGGACATCCTCACGTTTCTGATCCCATTCAGATACTCAAACCTGTTTTGGCATCTACACAAACATACACATGACAAATACTGATGTTTGGTCACTTTGCAGATGGAGATGTGACTCACCCTCACAGAGCAGGGTTAGGGGTTTTTTAAGCTTGAGCTATGGTGTTTAATAAATATTAAACATCAATAAACTGAAGTGTGATTGTGCGCTGGCAAAATTCAAATTAAAAGACAGAGCCGAGTTCAAAGTCCATGGCTTTATTAGAAAAATAGGTTTACGTCACCTCACTGTACAGTATAAAACAATTCATCTGCACACACACTCGTTAGCAAAACAAACACATCATTGACCCATAAAGTCGGTTGTAACGTGGAAACAAACGCTAACGTGGCTCTATTTTCCCCACAGAGGCAGCGGCGGCAGCACGACCCTCTGAGCTGGGACCGAGCTCAACATGAGACTGACACTCTGGGCTCATGTCAAAGGTCAAAGGTCACAACACAAGGCAGAGACAGAAGAAAATGCACTGAAAGGAGCTTAAAGGAGAAATCCAACCTCACATCCACCTTCAAACGGCTACAATGCATTCACTGCGCAGACGCCTACATCTCCCAGAATTCCTCCGCTTTAATGGGACGTGTAACAGATAGACCTTTTCTTACTAGTAATCGATCAGAGTGATTGATCTCTCTGTGAGAGACAGATCAAAGGTTAAAGCACCGTGGTGGGGTAACACCACCAAAACCTGGTGACCGAACTGTTCCCCTCCAAACGCCACTTCCTGTCTCATGATTAAAACTACAGCGACCTTGATTTTCACTCCTGTAACGTCACCTGAGGATGAGCTACTCTGAATATTCCGTTTAAAAATTCACCACTACCATGATTAACTCAGAGTTTATAGATTTCATTACATATTACAAATCCTGACATTTTTGACAATGGTCAAACTGGTGCAGCACCACAAACACAAGAACTCAGTTTATCGATGCCAAGAGGCAACTTTTATGCTCAGAGACTGCAACGTCCATCATTAAATAAAGAAATGATATTTTCCCTCCAACATTTAAGCTCTGAAGGACGATAGATGTTTACGTGTTTAGAGACGAGTGTTTTTAAAAACACTGATTTATGGGTGTTTCTACAAAACATTAAAAAAAAGCATCAGCCTGTTTACAACATCAAGTAGAAAACAAGTTGGGAGGACTTCTGCAGAAATACTCCTTTTTAAAATCTTTTTGAAAGATACAGCAACACAGGCTCGAGTGACGACAACCGCAGCAGCGTTTAATGGCTGACAGGGTTAAAAAGACAAAACAGCGTTTATCTGACATTAAGAGCATAAAAACGTAACTTCATTTTCTCCTTTTCATTCAAATAAAACCACAAACCAAAGTCTGCGTTTCCCTCCAACGTTTAACGCTGAAAGAACAAACAGACGTTTCACTGTCACTTCAACATGTCTGACTATATCTGAACTCTTTTTAACCAGCTTTTAATGACAGGAGTATGAAACTAAATATCCAGAGTTGATCTGATGAAGTGTTAAAGCTACTTTCAGGCTCTTTGGTTGCTCATTTTCCTCTCGATCAATCAAAACGAGCCTTAAACGTCACCCCCTCCACATATCGAGCAGCCGGCGGTGGATTTCTCCTTTACACTCGCACCAGTGAGAAGACATGAATCAACACCACAGGTAAATTTCTCACGAGCACATACGTACATGGCATGATAGTCTACAGAGGCATACATACAATTCAAACATGTATCCATTTTCTTCCACACCTGCTTAGACATGGCAGGACGTCACCTGACATCCTAAATCTGTAGTTAAGACAGCTGTCGGGTCAGGCTGAGGAAGACGTGAAGAGGAGGAGGGCTGTGGTTTTCAGGCGTTACAAATAAAAGACTAAATGTGTCCGTCAACTTCATCGTCGCTGTTTGTGTAGAAAGACAGCAAAAAGGCGCGTTCAGGCTCGCCGCCGCAGGACCGGCCGGCACCGGGTCTCAGCGAGAACTGCAATTAAATCAAGTGCTCTGCTGCGAGGCCGGAGAGGCTCGAGCCTCGTCTCAGTCTCCTCGAGAACGTGACCCGAGCGGGCAGGCGTGTCCGTGAAACTGAGGTAGCTCGTGAACCAGTTTTCCTGCGAGACCCGGGCGACTACACCTCACACGTCTCAGTCCAAAAACTCAGAGACAACAAGTCCCACTGCACCACTCCAAGCCTCAACAATGAAAGAAAAAAAAGGAAGAAAAAAAAAAAGTGCAAAGCCTTTTCCAGAAGCATGTCCATCATGGCCTCAGTACGTCTCACATGGCTGTCATACGGCTGGAGGAGGCGGGGTTTACTCTTCTGATCATCTTCAAACATGCCAGGTCAAAGACGATCAAAAACAAAAAAACTTCCTCCATTACATAAAAAAAAATTAAAATAAATACAAGGCTGGACAACCATTGGACCATTGAGTCAGCTGACCTTACCATTTCCATCCACCGAAGCCTGCAGCGTGCGTCGCCGTCAGTCCTCATAGCAACACATCAGGACCAGCCTCGCCCCCTTTTTCCTGCTAGTCAGGTAACAAAAGGAAGCAATTAGAGAACGGAAAACAGGATCGCATCACATCTACACACATTTACAGTTTCTGGAGCTCACACGCTCAGACGTTAACATGCACATGGCAATGCCTTAAAGAGAGGACGGCGAGCAGAGGCAGCCGGGCCGGTTATTAAACGTAAACCCGAGGTGCGGCAGCTTAAGACGGACAGGAGGGAGGAGAGGGAGGAAGGTAAAGGGGGCAGGTGAGGGGGTAATAGCAGCCATTACTATCAGTAAAAGCAAACAGGGAGTAAATAAAAACAAACACCTAGAAGCAGGTCATGCACAAGAGCACAATTATCAGACCTCCAGAGTCAGACATGCAAGATTAGTATCCAGGCCTTCAACAGCTAAGTAGATCCTTCTGGGACAAGGAAAAGCTTCACTTTGAAACAAATCAAATTGTGCTTTTATCCACCCCCCCCCAAAAAAACAACCAAAGCTGATATCAGGGACTCTAAGAGACTTGTAGGAGGCGGGGCTTAACCCTGACGCTGCGCTGAGAGTGAATTTCGGACACCAATTTGTGAAACATTAATGTTCTTTGGACATGAGAGAAACTCATAAGGATGGAGTATGTCACTACACATACAGAGCACTTGAGAGATGCCGACTATCAGAAGGTGATTTGAATTTGATGGCATGCAAGGTGACACTGTAGCATGTGGCCAAACATTTGGCAAACCTTTGGTCCATTTTCTTCCACAAGGAGCTTTAAAAATTTGAAGGTAATTTGAAGAGAGAATTTGCCGAAACATGAATTTGCAACACAATTTGAAGTTTTGTACACGAGTGCGTGTATGTTTATTAAAGCAGACAAACAGCAAAGAATACAAGCCAAAATGTAAAGCCAAAAAAAGTTAAAAGAAATAATACAGGACCACAAAGGTCCTTTTTTTTCCTCTTCTTCTTTTCAATAACAAGACACGCATTACTTTGTGACAATACAAATCGTATCATTGGATTTAAATACATGTTTAGGAGACATATGCTTTGTTGCCGTTAGCTACTTAAAACATGGTAACCAGAATTTCTAAAAACAGACATAAAGCTATAGCCAAATAGACAGCTCGAGCACATTTGCATCTAAAAAATTTTTTCAAACTCTGTTACGGAAAATCTTTTAAACGCCCATCGTATGTTTTTTTTTTTCGTCGTTTTAAAAATAAAAAATAAAAACCCCAAAAGGAAGAGAGAAAACCAGTTCGCCAGAAACAGGTGGGAGTGTGACTACGACTCGAGTCCAAGCGGATTATTAAAATATGTACAAAAAGGAGATCTTGCCAGATGTCACCAATTTTGAGGAAATCAAAAAGAAAAAGATGCAGGCAACCGTATGGAATTGAGGGCCAATCAGATCAAGTCTCTAAATAAAAAAACAAAAACAAACACGGGTTTTGTTATCAAAGCACTACGGGGTTTACTTCCACTGCTGCCCAAAAGAATCCTGATAAAATTCCTGGTTGTCAGATTTGTAACCGGAATAGTTACCAGAATGATCACCACCTTGGAGCGGTTGCTGAGCAATAGGTTGAGAGCCCCAGTTCTGATTATTGGTCTGGCGACGCTTGGAATCTGGCTGGTTGTACCCATCAGCTTTGCGCTTTCCTCCTACATTTCCACCGCGGCCACCCCGTGCACCACGTACCCCTCCTCGCCCTCTCGGCTGCACGCCTCCTCTTGCGCCGCGCCCGCCACGGCCTGGTCCCGGCCCGCCGCGCTGGGAGAAGTTTGCCCTCCCTCTGGGTGCCCCCGAGCCGCCGCGTCCTCTGGCCGGGGAGGCTCCGCCCCGCGCGCCCCTGGTGCCGCCCCGCCCCCGGCTCGGGGCCTGGAAGTCATCGTACCCGTAGTAGGGGTCGTCGTAGCCGCCGCGGTAGTTGTGATAGTCATAGCCGTAGTAATCGTAGTAGTCCTCATAACCATAGTAGTCCGGGGGGTACGAGTAGCCACCCCGGTTCCCTCCTCGACCCCGGCTTCTGCCAGGAGGGGGCATGTGGGGAGGGGGAGTATAGTAGTAATAGTCGTCGTACCTAATGAGAGCGAGATGGCACGGGTTAGAAAGACAGCTCTGACAAAACGACGGTTTGAACGTTCGGAAAGCTCCGAGGAGACTTTCTTACATTTGAGTTTTGGCCGCTTGCCTCTGGGCTTTGCGCTCCTTCCTTTTCTGATCCGGCGGCTTGGCGAACACGATCTCGATCGGCTCTCCCTCCAACTCCTTCCCGTTCATTTCCTCCAGTGCCTGAACACAGAATAAAAGCCCGGTAACGTCTCTGCACCTCATTTCTGATCCCGCGCCAACCGTCAGGGTCACACGTACCTTCACCGCACCGTCCCGCTCCTCAAAGTGAATGAAGGCGTAGTCTTTGAGCTTCTTCACTCGCTCCAGCTTTCCAAACTCACTGAAGGACGTCTCCAGGAGTTCCTCCGTGACGCCGTTAGCGAGATTTCTCACAAATAAAACCTTCACCTGCAACACAGACACATAAAAGCTCAGATTCAATCAGCTCATCTCCTCCTGCGCCTTTAAAAATCACATATTCTGGAGGATTTGACCGATTTAAAGTAGACAAAGGTCACAATACGAACACACAGATTCATATTCAACAACACAAATGTTGTTAACAATACTTTATTATTATTTATAAGACCTGCCTTAAAAAAATTATACCCGAGAAATGGCAGTGTTGTGATTTCTGTGGTTTTATTGCTGATTTAGCTAAACTCAAAGTTTAGCAGCACTTCCTGTATCACTGAATTAAGAGGAAAACAGGCTAATGTTCAGTTTTTATGAAGCCACCGTCACATTTAAGAACACAATGGTTCATTATAATGCTCATGTGTGTCACTTAGCTTCACTGAAATCAGCCGGACAGACACTTACACAGAACTATCAAATTACTGTCTCGCGTTAAAAGGACGGCAAAGGACTTAGAGATGATGTTTTAAAGTTGCGCGTGCAGCGCCTCCTACTGGAACGAGCAGCACAGACATGCAGTGATTTGCTTTGGAGATTCGGCTCCAAACACAACAATTTGACATCCAAACGGAGTCAAAGATCGAGATCGGATCTTCACATTTTCCTTCTTCGTTAACAGCTTTAAGTCCGGCTCTGCTGTCGGTTTAATATGAAACCAGTTCAGCGTTAAAAATAGCTCAGTGGGTAAAAAAATAACATAATCTTTAAATCCCACAGCTTTGGGTTATTTTTAGTCACTGGTTATTTAATGGAGCTTTTCAGACCTTAAAGTGAGACGTGGCGTTAAGTTCACGGATGGTGGATTAAACAACACTGACGTGAACGACACTTCAGATTCCCGATGCTCACCTTCGCCATGACTTCTGGGTCAGGGTCTTCGATGGGGTCCGCCCACTCCACGGTCACCAGGTTGCCCCAAACTTTCACCTTGCCGCTCATTAGCCGGCGGCGGGCTTGAGCGGCCGTTTTGTGGTCTTCATACTCTAAGAAGCAGAAGCCTCGGTTCTTCTTTTTGTCATCGGGCTGATGGTACAGTATGACATCACTGAGGCCCTCTGGGTGAAGAAAGAAAACAAAAACATTGTGTGGGGTTCAATATTAAGAGTCCGGGTGTTTCTGGGCAGAATAACGAGAACAGCGGGGCGTTCTTAGAAAAATGAGACCGTCAGAAACCGTTACCTGTAACTTTAGAAAACTCTTCAACAATCTGCTCCTTTGTTTTACTCTTGGGAATCGAACCAACAAATAGCCGGTTGTTGGCAACAGATATGCACACTCCGATGTGCTTGCCAGGGCGAATCTCATGATTATTGCACTGCAAGAAATAAAGCCGATGGAACTCTCATTAGATCCAAACCTTCCCTGCACGCAGCTTTTTGGTAAATAGACCGATTCTCATACAGCGCTTTACACGCCTCATTCACCCATTCATACACATTCATGAGCAACCTGGGGTTAGCATCATGCCCAACCACCAACCAGAACATAACCCGCTCCACCTCCTGAGCTACAGCCTCCCCTGTTACACAGCAACAGGTCTCCTGAATGCCATCACTTCCTACAAAAGCGGCCTGCTCGGCCGCACGTTCCCGACAAACTCACCAGCTTCACGGCCTCCTGGGCCGCTTCTTTAGTGCAGAACGTGATGAAGGCGTAGCCTCTGTTCAGGCTACTCAGCGGATCCATCATTAGTCGGAGGTCCCAGATCGGACCGGCCTTCTCAAACAGAGGAACCAGCTCGTCTTCGTACAGATCACGGGGAATCTTCCCGACAAATATCTACAGGGGGACGAAAAGGAAAGAAGGACATTCTGAATACAAACACCCACGAGCAGCCCGTTTTATTCAATATTTATCAGTTAGCCCGTTTAAAATGGTTTAATTTCAAAAGGTCAGTTTAAGAGTAACTCCTAATTAACAAAGTTCTTTCATTGAAACGGGCGTATGTTTGAAAACACTTCATGTCTGCAGAGCTTTTTACCACAAACAGGAAAATCACATGAAGCCTTTTAGACATGTGCATGTTAAAAACCTCAATAAAGTTATATTGATATAAAATATGCGCGCGCACACACCTGTAAACACTGAGACAATGTCGGGTTCACTCGTGCTGCACATTTTTCTATGAAGTTTAAAACGTTTTAGCGTCTGTGTCTCTACGCTCAGTCTGGTGATGATGCCAAGACAAATATTACTGCACCATAACCCATGAAGAGCTCATGTGAGATACTGATGAGGAGAACGTTAGGAGGTAAAGGTGACCACACCGAGTGGAGAAGCACGTGTAAAAACAGCGGAAAGGAAAAACGAGGCAGATATAACTGAGCTGGGCCGTCAGCACAAACGCCTCGCGTGTTAAGACAAGTTAACCGGCGCTAGTATCGGATCACGGGACCTACAGCGACGGGCATTTCTGTGCTGTGAATGATGCAGCCGATTGGGTCAGTTTAATCTGCTCCGAGGGCTCGAACAGGAGCAGAATTAGTACAGAAACACTCCTTGTTCTGCACCGTTACACGAGCGTATGACAGGCTGTGGATAAACTAAGCAGGGCATTCTTTCCCCGCCGTGAGGCCAACGGCACACCAACAAGTCACATCTACAGATTCAAATCCCACATCATTTACCTGTCACAGCAAAGTCAACATATCCCAATTCTCCACATATTTACCACAGTGCGGAGCTAGTCTCGTTAGCTTTTTCCTCAGCAGTAAGAAACCAAAGCCTCGTTTTTCACCTCACTAAAGGGAACTCGTTCTGCTTCCTGTTCTTCCCAACACGTTTTATAACTCAGTGCTGATGTCTCAGAGGTTTTCAAACCTCTGACTAAAACTTCAGACTGAATATTGCCAAAATGATGACTTATACTTAAGATTTTATAAACCACCACCAGAGCTGTGTTCATGCCTGTTCAGCAGAGCAGTAATCCCTGCATCACAGGAGCTGATGAAGTGGATCTTTTTTAATACAGCTGGACGGGCAAAGCATGAAGACGCCACTCTGATGGTGGGTTTAAGCATTTAAAGCACCTCTGTGTCTGTCTTTTATTTGCAGCTTCCCCATTTCAAAATGACCAATTTCATCAATTTTTAAACACACGATGTAAAAATGTAACTCCCACAGCATCACGTCAAGACCCAATTTTCTATGAAAAGACGAGGCGTACTTCTGTGCCGACAGGGGGTTGAGAACCCGAGTACACCGACTCTGGCGGGGGTCCGCCGTATTTCCTCTGGCCAGTCGTAACATCGAGCGTGTAGCTGGTTCTCTCGAGGAGTTCTTTGATTTTAGCCTCATCTGGTCCTTTAATGGAGTCTGAAACTTTAGTCCCTTGTTTCTCTCTCTGTCTGTAAGTCTTCATCACCCCACAGAGAAAGGCACTTTTATTCTGGGGAATAAGAAATAGCAGCGAATTAGAAACCAGCTGTTAGGCAGTAAAAACAAACAGCAGCGCTTTCCCTTCATGTCTGGCATGAGTTAAAACTCACCTGCACGTGTGACAGGTCGCTCTCTTTGAACTGCACCAAAACTTGCAGGGCTCCATCTTCGTTGAATTCTTTCAAAGCTTCGATAGCCCTTTCATCGAGGTCACCGTGTGCTACCAGGCCTGACAGACACAAAACACACCTCAGAGTAAGCGGCGAACGCACAACACCCCACCAGAAACACGCCCACAGTAACTACCACATTAGAAACCTGATCAACCTTCCCAACAATCAGGACGGGTGAGAAGGTTCACAGAGGCAGTGCGACTCGTGCAGTTGTGCAATAGAGGATTACGGATCATCAATGTGAGCCAAAAGGAAGCAAAGTAAAACAGCTGAAGGTATGAAGCCGTTTCATTATTATGGACATCAAAGTGTTCCTGTCATGCTGCCAGGTTTCAGGAGGCTGAAGAAGCCCGGAGGTCTCCTGTCAGTGTTTGTCACCATCTGCTGGAGGTTCAGACAGTCCTGCCGACCTGCTGTGGACACACAGCTGCTCTTTTGTTCCTGCCAGCTGGCCTGCATCTACCTTCACTCAGGCCTTTGTGGTAACAGGAGTTCTTTCATTTGATCCGATTTCTATACTTCAGTGTGACAATGATCAATCTGATGCTCCCGCAGCCATCTGTCAGCAGCTGATACGACTGGTTTAACCACTTTGAACCAGCTCCCCGAAGGGTGTTGCTTCACTCACTGGCATCATTTTATTATTTATTACTGGTTAATGAAAACATCTTATAGGGACGCTACAAAGAGTTAAAATTGCTGTGAATTACAACTTGCTTAACTTGTGCTGACACTCCATCAGGAGCAGGAAGGTTTTAGAGGTAATTAAACACTAACAAACACACCTGAACAACAAAGACTGTGGCAGAGGATGTCTAAGAGTTCAGGACAAATATTTTAGCTCAGTCAAACTCAACTTGAGTTCATGGGCCACCCCATGTGATCTCAAGCTGGCTGGACTAGCACACCTACTGCTTATTAACCTGCTTACAGAGCATACGCTGAACAAACCAGTGAGACTACACGACCATCACAGCTACAGCACATTATTTTCAATACAACTGTAGTATTTTTGTGCTTTTGCACAACTTGTTTTAACTTTTACTACATTTTCACTCCTGTGTTTGTGATGTTTGCGTCACCTCTCCAGGTACTGCACTACAGTTCATTCACAAATTTCACACACTACAACAGTTTTCACACTGTGTGCTGGTCTGTGCACCCACTGTGGGCTGAAAACGGAGGCACAGCGTCCTCTTACCTGCTACATAAAGTTCATCCAGCTTCTCAGCGACCTTCTGAGGTAAACCTGCCTCCAGTAAAGCCTGGAAGTGTTCCGAGTGGGTCACCTCGGCTGTAGTGTCCATCGGCTCCTCCGTCCCGTTCCCATTAACGTGATCTGTGGCCATGTCTTCAGACATCTGCGCACAGAAGAGAGCAGATATTTACCAACAGCAGCACCGCACTCACCGGACATGAAATGAGACAACAACATCAAGCGTGCAGTTTGGCGCCAACGTCCACCTGGTTTACAGGCGTCCCCTGCGGAACTAATACCACAGAGGTGGCGTGTTAGACGCCCACGGAAACACAAACAAACAGCTAAGCAGTGAGCAGAAAAGGCGGCATCCATGCAGTCACCACGCCTCTCTGAGCTAATATCTGCGGCTCGTACAGATCACAGGCCTCTCGCCGTGCGCGGCACGCGTGGAAGTGCAAAACGCAC
Source organism: Benitochromis conjunctus (assembly GCA_015052645.1). Lineage (NCBI taxonomy): Eukaryota > Metazoa > Chordata > Actinopteri > Cichliformes > Cichlidae > Benitochromis > Benitochromis conjunctus. Next base: position 15,133 of record VOQK01034171.1, read on the forward strand.
GAGGTTAGCATTAATTAAACAAGGTCCAAATCTCAAGCACGTGTAATTTGACGTAGTTCTGTGTGTTTGGCGCAAACTCTTAAAGTACAGCACATTTATTTAGCCAACACTGAACGCAAACAGGCCCGTTTTTTTTCCAAAATGCCGGCTAGCCATGAAAACGAGCTGCTATGCTAACAGCAGCCGGTCGTGCAACGCGTCCAACATTAGCGTGCAACTGCAGGTTACCGGCAGAATTCAACATCTCCTCCCGGTGCCTCGGGCGCGTACGTACCATGCGAATCTAAATTTGGGTGCACGATGCTGCTCCGCCGTGTTTTAGGTGGTCCGAATGAGGGAAAATTTCACACCGGCGCTCTCAAGCTGGCTTCTTTACTCCCGGTGAAACAAAATGGCGGCTACGTAACGTCGCAATCTCCGCTTCTCCACCCCCCCCTGCGTGTACGGGGCTTCTGATACTGCTTTTCACGGGCTCCTTTGCGGCTTCGTCCTTCCGGCGAACTGTGGCGTGAATCTTTTTATTTTAATAACAGAGATTTGTCTGTATTTTAAAAAATATGCTTATTTAAACGTGTAATCGTATAGAGTAAATTAATTATTTTCAGGTGATTATTTACTTTTGTTGTAACCCACGCAATTCACGCAAGACAAGCCTTTACACGGTTATTATTTTCTGGAAAATCTTGCGATTTTATTGTGAAGATGTTTAATTTGGTAAATTTTTCATACTTTATAAGTACATTCAAGCACATAGACTTCAGGTGCTTCCTGACTGGTTCAAAGTAAAGTCTTATTTCAAGAATAGATTTCATCCTTGAACTGGAGAACCTGAAAACTAAAATTAAAGTCATGACGTTCATTTTTCCAATAATACATTTTAGCATTGTTTTCTCGGCAAAATAAACATAATCTCACAGAAAGATTGTAGCCTGGCTGTAGCTTGTTAACAAATCTTACTACCCCGTTGGGTAGGAAATAGATATTCTGGCCTCTGTCGCGAAGGAGACCAGAATATAACAAATATAGTCTGTGCTTTGTTTTCAGTTTTTAATATATTTTGTTTATTTTATATCGTTATTTGATTTTCAGTTTTAATTTAATTTTAATTTATTTACTTTTATGTTTTATTTTTTTTACGCATGTGCGTCACATGTTATGGGCGTGGCTTTATACGCACTCTCAAACGCCATTGGTTTAGCGCGAAATTTGAAACGTAATGGGAATGTCAGCGGCTCGGAGGAGAAAACTAACTATGCTAATTTTAGATAGCAAACTATCAAACCAGAGGAGTTAAAGGTTACCAATAAGTTTACTGTTTGTTTGTTGTTGGGGTTTTTTTTTGGGGGGGGGGAGAATTTTTTAACTTAAAGCGAAATGGATATCGCCTCGTATTTACAGTAAGTCACGATGGAACATGGACGTTAGCCGCTGGTAGCTTAATTGGAGCGGTTAGCTTTAGTGCTAGCATAAACGTATGGATGTTTTAATAACTAATTCATAAACAACGTAGCTGTCAGACATGTTTTAATTACTTATACTTTTATCTTTCAGGCGTTTTGAAAACAGTTTAACCTCATACACGGGGGACGACCCACTGGACCCCTGGGTCAAGTGAGTATTTTGACTGTTTTCATTGTGTAATCCAGGAAAGTTATTAGTCCTGCAGCCATTGAAATCCTATTCAAACCTGTGAGGGACAGCATTAAACACGGGAGGTGCACGTCAACTGTCCTGCGCTTATTTCACTTTTGAGTGTTGATGTCGGAAGTACGTTCCTGTACGTTCTTCACTGTCTATTTCATGCTTCAGGTTATTTAGTAACACTTTTGGATATTAAGGCTAAATTTATGTATCACAAATGTTTGTTTGTCTCAGAGCACACAAACAGCAAACAAAGCAGTCCCAAAGATCAATAACTGCCTAATATCTTAATAATATACAATAATAGTCTGTCTTAAAAAATATTGTGATTTTTTTTTTTTTATGATTTAATACAAAGAGATGCACTCAAAATGAAATATTAAACATATTTCCAGCCTGTTTAAATTGTGATGACTGTTGGTCTCCGTGTTGGAGACACTGATGCAGCACTAAAGGCACGTTTCTCTGGGTGCTTCTGTAGGTTTGTGGAGTACCTGGAGCAGAGGCTACCTGCAGATGGAGGCAGTGGGATGTCGCTGGTGTTTGACCATCTTGTGCAGAGATTTTTGAACGTCGAGCAATATGCGAATGACATCAGATACGTGAACTACTGCATCAAATGTGTAAGTCTGACTAAAACATTGTGTTTTTATAGCTGTCTCCATAGTTGGTACCATTTTATGTTGGATAAAGTTTTACTCGAGCCCTTTTCCCCTCACTGTGTCTTACAGGCGACTTACTACTCGGACCCTATTTCCCTGTACAGTCACGTCTTTAGTAGGGGCGTCGGCACCAGGACGGCTGCCCTGTATGTGGCCTGGGCTCAGCACTTTGAAGAGAGAGGACTGCACGAACAGGCTGAAGCAGTGTATCAGAAAGCACTGGAGAACCAAGCTCATCCAGCCAGCACTGTCGTCTATCAATACCAGTAAGGATTCAAAGAGTGACAGGAAGTGTCTTGTAGTTTTCGTAGCAACCTGAGACAGTTAATACAAAGCTGTCTGTGCCGGTGTTGGGGGGAGTCTGGTCTACGTAGATGCTTTTCAGAGTGTTTGGCAGTGGAAATGTGTGCAAGTGGTTTAACCTCTGTGTTGTGGTGGTGTTGTTGTTAACCCAACTGCCAGCCTGTGATTGTATTAAAAGTATAAAGAGGACACGGACGTATGTGATCTCTGTAGTGGGCAGCTATCATCACAGAGCCCCCAGACGACTCCCTCCTGATCTGAAAGTGTCTCCGGGCATCAGACAGCATCTGTTTGGGCTTCGTGGGCTTTCTGTGGCTGGTGGTTTGTTTTAGGTATTAAAACTGTCGAGGAACCTGCAGACATCAGACACTGCAGTGTGAGTTTACAGTGTTCTTGAAATCGCAGTTTTTTTTAATGTGTAAATTCTAGAGATGCTCAGATTTATCAGCTGAACGTCTGCCATCAGCTCTGCATGATGCTGCTGTTCATCTGTCGGGCGTCACCGCTGGTGTGGTCCTGGCATTTGGATCTAGTTTCTTCAGTTTGGATGACTAAGATCACAATTATACTTCTATCACGCCTCCAAAGTGCGATCACATGTGACCTAATTTCTCAATGGTGCGACTAAAAAGATCCTAGGTCACACTGGTTGGACCAGCAGTTCAATTTATTTAAAAAAAAAAAGTCTCCGTGTGGTCGACAACAGACACACATTATTCCCATATCATGGTCTAAACCAATCAGAGATAGTCAAGGGCGGGACCTCTCTGATTGGCCGTGGTCCAGATATTCCTGTGAGAGTGGCCTGACCAGTTTCCCTGGCTAAGATACAGTAAAGCTGACAACATGATGCGCTGCATTTACTGTGGTGAGTGTGGAAAGACCGTGGGGTGTTGTGCCGAGGCAGGTATCTCCGACGGAATTCGTTTCCCCTGCGTCG
>VOQK01034183.1:0-12284 GCA_015052645.1 Benitochromis conjunctus
TACACACAGGTGCACTCTATTTAGTCATTAGCACTCATCAGGCAATGTCTATGGGCAACTGACTGCACTCAGACCAAAGGGGGCTGAATAATTACGTACACCCCACTTTTCAGTTATGTATGATTTTCGTTCCACTTCTCACGTGTACACCACTTTGTATTGGTCTTTCACGTGGAATTCCAATAAAATTGATTCATGTTTGTGGCTGTAATGTGACAAAATGTGGAAAAGTTCAAGGGGGACGAATACTTTTGCAAGCCACTGTATACATTACCAAATTGCAACAACACTCACCTGGAAGTGAGACTGTTAGTCACACAAATGGTGGACAGAAAGTAATTTTCCAATTTTGTCATGGTCCGGGTGAGTAGCAATATTTTTCCACTGTGCCATGTTCCTCTTGGTGGAATTGGCCTTGTCTCTCTTGGGAGCTGCACCTGGAGCTGATTAGTTGCTGCCGTATTTAAGACCAGTACACACAACTACTCTCAACAACTCTTCGCCAGATTGTCAGCTAACTACCGTTAGCGTTTGGCCGTCTCACGTTTCATGCTTTTTGCTCTATACTTACCTTGTTCTCTCTTGCTTCCAGTTAATCCACAGATCACTCCAACCAACCTTTTGCAATACCCTCAGTCAGATTCGCTGGTCTTAATTACCCCCGTCGCAGCCACAGTTCCAGTATGGACTCCACTCCGATGCTCACTAGCCTGCTCCCCTGCCTCACCTTGGGCATCTCTCGGATCGGATCATTCTCCACATTTACCCGGACTCCTGAAACCCTGCTAAACAATATCCAGGCAGAGTCAGTAACCTTCAGTTCTGTTGGCTCCATCTGATTCTCCTGTCCCTGTGTTACAGTGCCTCTGACCTTCGGTTCACTCATCCATGTGCCCCACTCTAACTCTGGACCTCCCTTGTCATGCTCTATCCCTTAAACCAGGTAACACACACCAATTAGTTCAACTGCAGGAATGTCTTAAAGACATAAAGACCTGGATGACCTCTAATTTTTCTGCTTCTTAATTCAGATAAAACTGAGGTTATTGTACTCGGCCCTAAAAATTTTAGTAATATGGTATCTAACCCATACTCTTACTCTGGATGGCACTACCTTGTCCTCCAGTAACACTGTAAGGAATCTTGGGGTCGTTTTTGACCAGGACATGTCCTTCAATGCGCATATCAAACAAATATCCAGGATTACTGTCTTCCATTTGTGCAATACCTCCAAAATTATCAACAGGCACTAGAAAGAGAGCATATTTCTCCTATACTGGTTTCTTGTCACTGGCTCCCTGTTAAATCCAGAATGAAATTTAAAATCCTGCTCCTCAACATACAAGGTCTTGAATAATCAGGCCCCATCTTATCTTAATGACCTTATAATACCCTATCACCCCATTAGAGAACTTTGCTTTTAAACTGCAGGCTTACTTGTGGTTCCTAGAATATTTAAAAGTAGAATGGGAGGCACAGGCTTCAGTTTTCAGCCCCCTCTTCTATGGAACCAGCTTCTAGTTTGGATTCAGGAGACAAACACAACAAAATTTCCTTTGTGATAAAGTATATAGTTAGGGCTGGATCAGGTGACCCTCAATCCTCCCTTAGTTGAGCTGCAATAGGTGTAAGGCTGCTGGGGGATTCCCATGAGTCTTTCTTCTTCATTCACCTTAGTATGTTTAGACACCTCTCTTCATTTAATTATTAGTTATCATAAATTTCTGGCTGTCTTTCACAGCGTGTCTTTATCCTTCGCCTATCTTCGCCACCAACCGGTCGTGGCAGATGGCCACGCCTCCCTGAGCCTGGTTCTGCTGGAGGTTTCTTCCTGTTAAAAGGGCGTTTTTCCTTCCCACTGTCACCAAAGCATTTGCTCATAGTAGGTCATATAATTGCTGAGGTTTTCTTTCTTTTCTTTGTACTTTTGTATGGTCTTTACTTTACAATATAAACCGCCTTGCGGCGACTGTTGTTGTGATTTGTGCACTATAAATAAAAAGAATTTAATTGATTGTTGCACAAGTCGCATCCTATCATTGTACCATGCTGGAATTCACTGTGCTCCTGAGAACAACTATTCTTTCACAAATGTTTCCATGTGCCCATGGAAATGATTGCAATGCCTGAATTTAATGATTTGGATGGGTGAGTGAATACTTTTGCCAATATAGTGTAAATTACAGCTGCAGCTATCGATTATTCCATTGATTAATCAGATAAGAAAAAATTATGTCTAACCAATAAGTAATAATAAATATCCAAACGAGAAAAACTAAAGGTCTTTCAAAATGAATTGCTCAGTTAAAAGTTGTTTGCAGGCGAGCTTCTTCCTAAAAACGGCCGCAACTCCACCACCACGCCGTCATCCTCAGCACGTAAAAGTATTCACAGTCAAAAGGTAAAAGTTCAGTAAAACAGCTGGACTCCCTGGCAGTCTACAGTGCAGAGTACAAAGGTACAGTAAGTAAGGTAAGTAAGGCCCAGCTTCAGAACCTGAGCTATGTGTTGTGGTGAACACAACTAAACTTAGCACAAAGAGTAAGAAAATGTGTGCTTGCTCAATTATTTCTTGTTGTAAGACTAGTTGGCATTAAATCTTATACTGGAAAGATAAGAGGCCCTTTAAATGGTGCCACATTTGTAAGGAAAATATATCTGTGGGTTGAATAGCAGAGTTGAGTATGTGGGGTGAGCTCATGAAAAACTTACCAAATCTTCTCTGCCAATTAGACACCTCAGTCTTAGTCTTACTAAACATCTTAGTCTGCTATCGACTTGCCTTGAGCCTCTGGTACTACAGGTACCTGTGAACATGGATGCTGCTATAGTGGTCAGTTGGTGTCTGCTTCAAGCATGCCATGTTTGACTGGACTAGATAGAGCATTTTCAGATGCAGCATTACTTGGAGTGAGCCCTCGGACTACCCCTAGTACCATCTCCAAAGTGAAGGCCAAGTTCCATACAACAGAGACGAAGTGGGCGTCCCGTCATTACAAGAACAATGTTTCCTCACCGTGTCAGCAGTCTTCTACAGGCTTGCAATCAATCCAGAACAGACTACACACAGCCAATCTTCAGTCTCATGGGCCTACCATTACTGCCCTTCACCACCAGGCCCATTTGTGGTGGTCTTGGCAACATGTGCATTGGAAGCTGAAAATGTGGAAGAACCTTATATTCAGCAATGAGTCCAGATTCTGTCTATGGCAGTTGGATCATAGAATCACAGTGTGGAGAAGATGCAGAGAATGCAATTGGTAATAGCTTTTGCTGGAGACAGTGTGATTGTGTTCAGCGGCATCTCCCTCACTGTAAAAACAAGACTTATCATCACTGGAGGCCATCTCTATGGCAATCCCATATCTCAACAGTCTGGGACCGAACTTTGACAATGCTCACCCCCACAGAGTGGGGTTTATTAGACACTACGTCCAGAATTTGGGAGTGGATGAAATCACCTACCTGCAGTCCTGATCTCAACCGCATTGAACACTTGTGGGATCAGCTTGGACATGTTGCTCATGCCAGAATGACTAACACAATCACACAGGCTGACTTGAAAAAAAGCTGGTTGAAGAACAGCATGCCATCCCACAGCAGTGTGTCACCAAGCTGGTGACCAGCATGAGGGGGAGGTGCCAGGCTGTTGTGGCTCTGTATAGTTTAATAAATTCTTTATTTGCCAATATGTCTTGTTTTTTTCAGACTTCATCCAACTCAATAAACATCACCTAACAAGAGTCAGTAGCAGAACAAGGTATTTGGCATTGGCAGAGAAGATTGGCAAGGTTTTCATGGGTATAACCTGTAATATTCTGCTCCTAATTCTATAAAGAATAGATCCGTAACTTCTTAGCACACCATCAGTGTCTTTATTGACACACATGCGGTCCATAAACTCACACTTACACTTTCGTGATCGTATCTGCCTACTGCCACTACGGCAAATCCTTCGGGACAAAAAGCACGGGATGCGCACATTGTAAACAATACAACATAACCCACATGTTCCAATGCATTTTGGACTCCTTCTTTGTGGATCTTCAGAAGTCCATATATAAAGCATATAGCATCCCCTGTATTATTTGAATGGCTAATAAAGAAAAAGCTCATTTACTGACTCCAAGAAAAACTACATCAAAACGTAGCCACCTTTAAAGTGAACATGGCAAGAGGTGAACATAGCGATGTCCTTAAACTTGGACATATTGCTAAATGTGTGACAAAGTTTATTTATTTCAACAGTTTGTTGCCATATCTGACAATGGTTTAAAATGAGAAAGAAAATAGGATTTGAAAAACTTAGTTGTTTACTTCTATTGATTCCTCTGTTCAGAAACATAACTAGAGGACATACCACGTTGACTTTGAGTGCACTCCCCAGTAAGACTTCACAAACACACAAAGATAAACTCGATTAAATAAAAGCCTAAAATATAGAAGAAACCATCTCCACACTCTTTACCTTTAAGATAAGTTTACACCTTTTTCTGACATTTTTACAAACACTATAAACTAGTTCACGTACCGCGTGCCCGTGCGTCTGCATCAGCCTGTGCCGCATTAAAAACACCTGCTCACCTTCTCAGCCTCTCGGAGTTGTAAACCACGAGTTGCCAGTCCGGTCCTCAGTTCATTGATGTCAACCCTTCCATCTTTATTCAAGTCCAGTTGCTCGAACAGCTCCGCATACCTCTTTTCTCTTTCTGGGTCCAGAGCGACTCCGCTCTTTCCGTTCTCTTCATTTCCTTCGCGGCGTGAAGGGGCGCTGGAGCACTCCTCGTCTTCGCCCATGTGAAATGGAGAAAACAGGGTTTTGGTGCTGATCGACTGATTGTTTCACAGCCAAGCATACCACTGTCAGAACCTAAGCAACCGCGCGTGTTTTTGCAGAGGAACTGGTACCATTGTTTTACATGGTAACAGATGACTGGAGGAGGAGAACGGAGTCTGCAGAGAGCAACGTCCCTTCCAGATAGATGAATGCGGTTTGGACGAGCTCGATTAATCCCCCTGTCAGTTACATAGCCAATCCTCCCCAGCACGCGCTAATCCATAAAGTCATTCAGTTGAATTTAAGTTTCCGTCATAGTAGAAGGTCGTAAATGAGCCGCTCATTCTGCCGCAGTGTAGGCTATTTAGAAATACATCTGTGCGCGCGCCAGGAGCTTAACATCACCTCCCACTTGTACCTAAAAAACGGTAAGGTCGAAAACCTCAAACCCACTTGAAGGGAGAGTGAGTAAAACGCAGTCTACCTCCGCAAATTCATCGTCCCCTGGGACTGGCTGCCCGCGCTTCTACTGCCTCAGCCTGCGCGCGCGCTCACAGCAGTGCACGACAGAAGTTCACCGAGTTCACTCGGCACAAGATTGTATTAGGTTTGCGATATTTACAGGGAGCGAAATCAAATCAACAGCCAGCCTTCTTACAGTCTAGAGCGCTTCTATGTTTTACTGGGTGTTACAGAGGACCACGTTGTAACTGTGGGAAGCCTCCTCCATATATATAGGGGGGAAGGATGTATACAGGAGAGCCACACTAAAGCACAAAATATAGTCTGGTTTTAACTGCTGTTTAGCACTACCAATCAGCAGAATAAAACGTGATTATAATATTCAACACATCCTTTAAGTTTTAGGGCACACTCGGGATGGTTGTAAAAAGGAGATGGTGGTAAAAGCATCACTTTCACTAAGAAGGAATTATATAAGAATCATGTAATCAGCTTTATTCCCGACTATGCATATGGCAATGCAAAACTGTGTGAAGAAGCATTCAAAATCATTGACTTTCATCTAGGATATTTTTTTTTAATATTAGGTGTTTTGATTAGTACTGATTATTAAGTGGTTTGTATTCAAGGAAAATGATAGGGACTTAGTATCTTGGCAGAATTAGATTTTATTGGCTGCGACATGCAGTTGCTAGCATTGTAACCCTCTACTGCAACAAAAACATTATCGAGCATCCCCTGCCTCTCCTTACATACCAACACAATGACTGTACATACCAACATAAGGACTGCACTTTATCTCCCTTTTTAGTGAAGCAAAACAGATTCAGTTGTGGTATCAAAGTGGCACCACTGAAGTAGTACCATTTTGATGGGGTTTTTTTTTTCAAACCAAGAATAAATTCTTATTTACACATGATTTATCTACAGATCCACTCTCCGTGGTTTGAAAACTGCTCAGCCTGATCTATACTGTAGACCCCAGTGGAATAAACTGGTGTACAGTTCAGTGTGTTGAATGTTCACCCACTACAGTCCCTGTCACCTGGTCACCTGTTTGGGTAATGGCAGCAAGTCTTTCTTCCAAAAAAGGTGGATGAATCATGTGTCAATGCCAGGTTGGTCAGAATATGCCTCTGAATTGCATGCTGAGTCCAGTACAGCCTATAAGGCCTGGGTTGCTTTTGGAACAAGCCACGCCAAGAGTTGACATTGAATTTGAATTGAAGAAAATTATTAATGCCTAAATTTAAGAACGGTGTCTGTTTCATTAAAAGGAATGTTTGTATAATGAGGGCAAATTCTATGGCATAAAGCTTCAGCACAATAAGGTGTATGAGTTTTGGAAAGAAATAGAGTTTACTAACAGTAGTACAGTTGGTTACAATAATGGCATAATTATTCAACCTGAAGAAGTACAACTTGCTATTGAGAAAATGCCTCTAAATAAAGCATGTGGTTTAGACCACTGGGAAGATATCCAGTAGTGTCTCAACAAGGTGGAATATTGTCTCCTGCTCTATTCAATCTGTATCTTAATGATCTTTATATCAAGTTAAATGAATGTAAGACTGGGTGTACTGTACTGTTAATCATTTAATGTATGCTGATGAGTTTGTCTCCCTACAGTGCTGGTTTGCAGAAGTTACTTAGAGTTTGTGCTAGGTATGGTGCCCAGTATTGCTTTTAACCCTAAAAAGAGTGTTATTGTGATTGCTACAACTAAGGAGGATCACAAACTAAATTTTCCATCTTTTTATTTAGCCGACCAAGTATTGAATATGGGGAGCAAAGTGAAATACTTAGGTCATATCTTAAGAAGTGATCTTTGTCTTGATGATGATGTGAAACGGCAGTGCTGTAAGTTGTACATGCAAGCTAATGTATTGGCACCTTCACAACATCTGCTTTCTGGTCAGTCGCCCTGACAAGGACTTCAAGGACAAGAAACCTGTCCTCTCTGAGATGTTCTCTTTGACTGTCCAGATAAGAGGTCAATTCTTTGCTCGACCTTTACAGTAGAACTTCACTGAACTATACAGTTCAGTCTTGTTAGTCGGTCAGGCATTTCTGTGATTGCTGCTGTCTTGCCTGGGTATGGCTTAACCCCAGTTTCTGGGATAATGTTACCAAGGAATTTAACTTCTTTTGATGACATCTCACATTTCTCTATGCTTGGCAATACTGTATGCAGATGAGAAGCGTGTTCTTTCTGTGAGAACCCATCTAGACCTTCAACAACAACTATCCTTTTATGGAAATGCAATGGAAAGTTGAAAGGTGATGAATTATCCTGAAAGGCAGCTTATAAAAATGATGGTGTCAAAATGGTTGTTAGTTTAGCAGACTCTTCTGCTAAATGGACTGATTCTTATATAGCACTTTTCTACTCTCCCAGAGTGCTCAAAGCGCTTTATACAACATGCAATATTCACCCATTCACACAAGTACTTTCTTCTATGCTTTAAGTGCTTTCTAGCTAACATTCACACACATTCATACTCCAGTGGATACATCGGAGAGCAACTTGGGGTTAGTATCTTGCCCAAGGACATTTGTCATGCAGACTGGGGGAGCCAGGGATCAGTAGATCTGTAGATGACCTGTTCTACCTCCTGAGCTATAGCCACGCTTGTGTTAGTTTAAGTTTAGATTGGACTCAAGCACAGGGCTCTGAAGAAAAGTTTTATTTACAACGCAGATTAATACAGAGGCTTGAGGCAAAAGACTTCTCTTTAATAAAAGGACTGATTCTTTGGTCGCACTGTTCCACTCAATTCACCCATTCATACAAGCTCTTTTTACTATGCGTAGGTGCTCTCATTAAACATTCATACTCAAACAGATGTCCTGTTATGGTGCCAAGGAATGTGGAGTCATGTTCTTTTTGCACCTCATGCACAGCTTTTAAGTAATGATGCTACTCCTCACACCAAAAGGAGCCAGTTGAGGTGTTTTGCCTAACCAGAAGGAGACTTGAGGTAGAGTATGGATACAATGGAGAGACGCAATCTCTCAACTAGGCAGTTGCTGGGGAAAATGAGGTCTGAGGATCTCTGCTTTGCCTCTGCCTCTTCAGTGTGTACTATAGAAGTTAGATTAATCATTGCACCAGCATTTAGCCATGATAAAGAGCAGAATAATCAAAAATAGGGCTGCTTAGTAATCAACTCAAAGAAAGAGTAGCTTCTTTAAAAAATGACTCAAGAGAGAAGTTAGGGCGAGCTAAAATATACCAGCATTTCATAGTGGATAATGGGCAAATAATCCTCTTTACTAATGATTCCTAGAAGCACAAGGGAGTGAATTATACAACAATCAAATACAGTTGGTGCTTCTAGAGTTACATTGAGTCTCATCAGAAACAAGCTCCACCCTGTTTGTATCTTGAGGGCGAATATGACTTATTTTGCAGCAGACAGTAAGGTCTTTGAAGAACTACCTAAAATCCAAAGACCAATCAGTGCTGACTGTTATTGACTCTCTTGCAGAGTCACCTGATCTCAACCCAACTGAACATTTATGAAGAATGAGATCGATCATTCCTGACATGACAAGAAACACTTTGGAACACTGTCAGATCATGCAGAGACTGTTATCATTAAAGCAAAAAGCAGAAGAAAATTGCTAAGGTGTTTATTGTTTATTTATTTGTTCCTTTTGTTGAAAGCAAATGCATAATTGTTTATAAAGAGTATGTCTTTTTCTATAACCTAGATATTTAAATGGAATATGAAACTGTAGTATATAAACTTAAGATTTTGCCGTTTATGCTTTTGAAATATTAATAATTAAGTGACATTGCTGTACAATTATGAACACACTGCAGTGTGTTGTAAAGCATAAACTAACTAATAATTATAATATAGCTAAAATCCATTACTGGTGGTGAAGTTGTGTCAGCAGGTCTATAGATGACTTGTTAAATGAACAATTAATAGCTTAATGGCTATTAATAGGGTGCGGATTCTGAGCAGTGACATACAGCAGGAGATAGTGAAGTGCCCTGATCAGCATCTATAGGATTAGACAGAGGGAGAGATTAAAATGGTCAGTGTCACTGTTTCTCGTTGTGATGGACTGTAGCCGTCATGAGCAGATACGATTTGTAATTTCCAATTGTACATGCACTTTTTTGTCCATCTGTGCTTTAATAGCGTCAGACTCAAGAATTCAGAGCAACTCACAAAATAAATGATTAAATAAACAGCCAAACAAGTGGCAGCAACTCAGTGCATTTAGGCATATAGACATGATTGATACAACCTGCTGAAGTTAAATACAAGCATCAGAATGGGGAAGAAAGGTGTTTTAAGTGACTTTGAATGGTTGCATGGTTGTTGCCACAAAGTTACCAAATCTTCTCTGTCAATGCCAAACCAATACTTATTGTCCCATTTTCCTGACAAAAAGATGGTGCCGGTGTATGTGGCTGCTCCTCTGTCGCTGTCAGTTTTGTTTGTTTTTATATTTCTCCTGTCATGTGTCACTCAGGGAATCGGGTCTTTACTGGTGTTCAATCGCCAATCGCTTATGAATCTCAGAAGTTCTGGTTAAAATACAGTTCTTTTTGCTAACAAGGGACAGAAATCATGGTGCCTGCTGCTGTCACAAATACCGACTTACCTATGCCGTGTTGTCATGCTACCTCCCTGGAGACGGCGTCGGGGTAGACGCAGTGGTTGGTTGGTTAAACTCAAGCTCTCCTTGGTGTCTCCTCCGGTCCAAGGAATACATCGATCATTTCCTGGAGTTTTTGTGCTGTTTTTCTCCATAGCAGAGTCAGCACTCTTAAAGGGTTTTAATGATACCTTCCTTACCTGTGATTCTGGTAATCATGTTGTTCTTGTCCTCCTTGACCTAACAGCTGCTTTTGACACTGTAGACCACAACATTTTACAGTCTCATTAACACTATCTTGCAGCCAATCGTGGTACTGCTTTGAATTGGTTTAGGCCTTATTTTTGTGACACAACTTTTTAGCGTTAACTTTTTAGGGTTTGAGTCCTTTTCTGCTGCTCTTCAGTTTGGGGTCCCGCAGGGCTCAATTCTAGGGCCACTTTTTCATTATATTTACAGCCCTTGGGAACCATCCTTAGAAGGCATGGAATAGCCTTCCACTGTTATGCTGACGACTGACAGATTTATCTGCCTCTGAAGCACAAAGATGCCTTCTCCATTAAATCACTTCTGGCATGTCTAGAAGATAATTAAAACTTGGATGTCCCTAAACTGAACCCTAAACCTAAACTTTAAAATGTAATTCAAGCAAAACAAAGGTGATTGTGTTTGGTCCTAGCGGACCTTGTGATCCCTCCGCTATTGATTTGGGACCCCTGGCAGAGTATTTTAAACTTGTTGTTACTAACTTGGGCTTTAAGATTGACAGTGATTTTAAATTGGACACTCAAATTAGGGCTATTGTTAAGTGTATTTTTTTTTTATCATTTAAGGCACTTGGCAAAGGTAAGACCTATTTTATCCAGGCCACATTTCAAAACAGTAATCCATGCTTTTATTTTAATCTCGTTTGGATTACTGTAATGCACTGTATTTTGGAGTTAGTGTCTTCTCTCCTTCATTGTCCACTTTTAAAACATGTCTTAAAACCCATTTTTATTCTTTGGCTTATGACACAGTTTGACCCTGATTTTACTGCTTTAATTTAATCTAATGTGCTAATTTTATTGTTTTAATTTAATTCTAATTATTATTTTATATTATTTTATTTTTTATTTTTTAAACTTATTTAATGTATCGTTTTTTGGCATATCAAGTGTATAGTACTTTGTTTTCAGCTGGGAGTTGTCTGAAAGTGTTATATAAATAAATTGCTTGCTTGCTTGCTATTGACAATGATGGTATTGCCACTGCTGGCGCTAATATCAGCATCTATTAGCATAGACGTCTATTATGTGGTCAGTTGGTGTCTGCTCCAAACATGCCATGTTTAACTGACCTGAATAGGGCCCATGCCATTGGGGAAATTTTAAGCTGGTGTTCTGCAAAACCAAGTTGCACAATTACACAATTATTTGGAGTAAGCCCCAGAGTCCAAAATGAATCCGATCAGGTGGGCGACCCCGTGGCCAACGGCTGAGCCGAAACAGTTCTGGTGTGTGGCCGCATGGAAGACGGTGGCAGTGGAGCTGCAGGTGACGACGACGCAGGGCCAGCAGGTGCGGAAACCTCTGGCTGAGGCGAGGCAGGGCCAGCAGGTGTGGAAACCCCTGGCTGAGGCGGAGCAGCAGTGACACCCATTCTCCGTGGCAAATGATTGTGTGCAGGTGAGGCAGCAGGTGGTGGACCGTGGCGTCTCCGAGGATGGCCCAGAGCCAGATGAGTTCCTCCTCATGTTCCTCGACAAGCTCGTTGATATCACCCTTGTCAACCTGCAGACCCATCGACTTGCTGAGGGACACGATTTCATGTACTGGATGAGCTTTTTTTAGTTTCAAAGCGACATTAGGGGTACTTCCTGTCATGGTCCTGGGTCGGTGACCCAGCATTTTAAGTTGTTGTTATTTTTATGTATTGTTTCAGGTCCCTTGCCCTCATGTTTCTTTGTGCTCCCTCTGTTTCCATGTTCTGTTATCCCTACCCTTGTGTCCCTTCGTTGCCAGTTCCCTATGTAAAGCCCGTGTCTCTGCATCTGTCTTTGTTGTGTTTCCTGTTTTACTTTGAAGGTCTTGTCTCATGTCGATGTGTCTAGTTTTGCTTCCTTAGTCTCGTCAGCCCTGATTTGTCCCTGCTGTGTTCACACCTGTTCCCCATCCCTCTCGTTATCTCCAGTGTATTTTAGTCTGTGCTTTTCATTGAGTTCTTGTCAGGTCGTCTGTTGTTCATGCTGTTTTCCATGCCTGTTTTTCCACGCCATGATTCCACACTGCCAGGTCTTTCCTCGTTCAGGTTTTTGTTATGCTCAAGTTTTGTTTTTGTGTTAGTGTTCTGCATTTAGTTTCTCCCAGTTTAGTTTTAGTTCACTCTTCATTGTATTCATTTGCACTTTTGTTTTTGCACCTTTTTATCAGCCAATAAACGGCTC
>VOQK01034198.1:0-17036 GCA_015052645.1 Benitochromis conjunctus
TGTAATCACTACGTGTTGGATACACTGTGTATATTAACGCAGGTCAACAGCAAGCCAAACTCGTTTTTCATGAGCCAGGAAACTGAGCGTCTTGCTCCTTTATTACAGTCGTCTTGACAGCTTACAAGTCTGTACAATTGTGGCTTGAATAGCTCGATGAAAGGGTCGAGTGAAACTGAAAATACACAAGAAAATAAAATATACTTTAGCCTTTTAACATGTGAAATAAGTGCACAAAAGAAATAGCTAGTGCCAGAAAAACATGTATGAAGGTAAGTCTTAGCTGCTAGTAACGATAAACAGTCCTTTTTGCAATCCTCTGATATGCATGTTAGATCGCTAGCATCATTGCTATGTTAACAAACCATGCTCTAAGCAAAATCCGCTTCTGGGATAAGGCTAATTCCTGGTAGAAACACATTCATGAAACGATCTCTAAATCGGCTCTTATAACATATAAGGCAAACCAGAACATTCAATAAACTTACAGCCATTGCTTTCGATGGTGCATATAAAGATTCAGGACACAGGAGGTGAAGTTTAAACACAGATAGGCAGGTTTTCTGTACGATGCTTTTCTCAACTGACTGTGGCTTCTGTTTCCCACAATGCATTGCAACCACAGATTACTCCTTCAAAATAAGATACAGAAAAAACTAATCTTGACTGTATAGAAAAAATACGTATATATTTTTTACCAAATGACTGTCTTTTTAACACAAATTACCACAGATGAAATATGACATTTTTTTATCACTAAATTATTATGAACCATTTTTAACCTTTTACTTGGGACAGAACATATATATATATATATATATAAACTGTATGTATATTATGTACAGAGTGGATATATAAATATATGTACAACACTGTGGATATATCTTTATGGACAGGCACGTAATGTAGTGACAGGGATTGACAAGAACTAATATTGCATATGAGAAATATTGCATAAAGAGACTACCATGGTGTATTGGATGTGTGTGTTTGTTAGTCTGTGTGTGTGGGGTCAGTTGCAGGGACTTTGTTATAGAGTCTGACAACGATTGGAAGGAAAGACCTTCACAACAAACGCAGGAGAACAACGGAGCTGAAGGCCTGTGAAAATCTCAGCAGGGGTGCTAGTAGGTGTTAGGTTCAGGGAATTTACGCAAATTTGTGCAGGGTTAGTAAATCTAGTGTTGAGCAAGGCTTGGCTGTCTTCCCACACTTGTATATTGGCAGTCCACACCTTCCAGTCAATCAGAATCCATTGTTTCCATTGTTTTACAAAAAAGAAAATTAACATTGTCCTCATAACATCAATTTGAATATTCACTCTGCAACACTTCATTTATATTCCACTGATAAAGCAGATGGGAGACAGAGTAACAGTAGCACTAATTCAACTTCTTGCCTTTGTCTTCTTAATACCTGTTAAATTGCAGCTCCAACACTGCTTCACACGGCCCATCCCAAATAACAGAAAAGGAGTGCAGCTACTTACTATTAACGTTCTGTTTGTGTGCGCTCAGACGTGGTACAGGAAACGACCATACAGTCACAGCAATATTTTAGAGAACAGAAGGACAGAGTTTAGGAAGATGAGCCTTTTAAAAAATTTTTTTTTTACTTATGTCAGCCTGGGGAAATATGAGACATAAGTTAGCTTTCAATTGAAAACTACGCTTGCCTAATTAAAACACAGTTTAGTTAAACTCCAAATAAATCTCATTTTAAAGGAAATAAATGCTACAAGCTACATGTGTTGTAGGGGCCAGGGCCCGGTCCATGCTGAGTGCCCATGAGAAACATTTTCTCTGCTTTAATTTTCAATTAATTAAAATCTAAACATTTAAGTGAACCAATGAATTAAATGTATCGAATGAATTTTCCTTCCTAAACAAGTATAAGCCAACATTTATTGAGTTGACAGGTTTTCGGAAAGTCTGATCAATTTCCAAAATGGCAACAGGCCATTTCACAGTAAAGAGGATAAAGAAGCTTTCCTTAACTTTATTTGCATTTGTTCCTGCACATTTAGTCGGGGGTGTCATATCTTTTGACATGAGCACAGTGTTTTATTTAGTTTGAGTTTGGGCCTGCGTGGCTTTTTACTTTAGAGGGGAAGCTAATCTGTTGTTGTTAAAAAATAGGTCATCTGTAATTAATGGATCTGGTTTTTCCTGCATTTTTATTTAGACGTTGTCATGTTTTGTCCTGGCTGTGCTGGTTAGCATGGGGATCAGGTCACTAATATACTTTTTCTTGGAAGTAGAAAAACCAACAGAAAAGACTCCAAAGCTTAAAATTTGTACCTGTTTTATTTTCTCCTTGAGAGCATAGATGGTTTCTTTTGAGATAAGTTAATGAATTTACAGCACAGTGCACTGCTCTGTCTCTGCTGATACAAGTCAGTGTAGCTCACCCAGCAGTCTTTTTCTTTCTCTCTCTTTTCTCTCTCTGACAGTCATGCTTCAAATTTAGATCTCAGTGTTTAAGTGAATAGATTGTTTTCTATGCAGTGTTTAAGTGAACCTATATTACAAAAATAATAATAGATTGGATATTGATTTCATAATTTGCGCTGTGATAAATAGAAGCTTTAGCATTAAAAACACTAACTTTTGTAATTACAAGGCCCTGACCAAATGACTCTGCCCGTCCAAAATCGGGATCTGGAAGAAGAAGACAAACATGCATTGCCAAGTCTTTGAAGAAGCAGGCTCTTAAGTCTGAAACTGAACATTTGATTCTTTAAGCATAATGAGCATCACAAGATGATTTGCTTTTATTTACATACTAGTTTAGTCAGTGTAGAAGCCACAGCCATTTGGATGACCTCTGCTTCTCAGCTGACGGAGGAATCCAAAAAGCACGTTGATTCAAATTGTGTCAGTTTCAATTGGAAGAGTTACAGTGCTGATTCACTTAAAGTAATGTATTCACAGTGTTGTAAGCAGGCTAGAGTTAGGATGAAATCATTTACTAACAGTGACTTAGAGGACAGAGACCTAATGTTTAACAGTGCACATTTAACCGTTTTACTCTTTGTTGCAGTTGAGGTTGTTACGTTTTTCTGTCCTTCTGAATTTCTATATGTAATTAATTTTTTTACTGACTTTTGGTATGTTTTTGGATGGTCTGGGAGCAGACGTAGACTCTAAGGGGATGGTGTTTTGGAGGGATGACAGGAGGAGGGAAGCTGCAGAGAACTCTCCAACTCTTCATAGTCATGGGTTGTTTTTAGTAAATCTGGTCAGAAATAAAAGCTGCTCCATCCAAAGGATGCCATCTCTCCTAACAAGACCAGGATATTCCTGGAAAGTTTCCATTATCTACGAAGCCCACATCATCTAACTTTATAGTGTGAGGTACACTATGTGGACAAAAGGACTGGGTCATCTACATATTACATCTACAGGCACTGCTTGGCCATGGAAACTCGTGCCATGACGCTGCTTGCGCATGGATTTTGTTCTGATATTAACTCCAATGGTGGCATCCTATGACAATACCACACTTGAATTCAGTAAGCTCTTTAGAACAACCCACTGTTTCTCAAATGTTTGCAGAGGCAGAATACATGGCTGCGGGCCTGATTTGATACACCTGTAGCAAAACACACACCTATATTGAAAGATTAAAGGCTTTGGCCCGACTTGAAATTGATAATATCTGAAGCCAGATGCTAAGAAAAGCTTTCAAAGGAAAAGAAAACTAAAGCTATGTATTTCACCTATAAGTGTCTTCTTTAGGATGAAATGACAAAAACTGTGTGTGGTTGCCACATCCACCCAAAGGTGGCTCTGAGCAACTTACCTGCTGGTGAAAAAGATGAAAAAGGAGGCAAAAAAATAATGTTAAAGGTTCCGTTTCTTACAGTATCTATAAGGACTGCAGTCTTATTAAAGTCTAGAAATTGGCTGTAGTTGTGGGCATCTGTGCTTGCAAACCACAGAATGAGATAAAATGCCTTGAAGCATTATGTGTCTCGGCATCAAGCTGAGCTTAAGATCTGGTGCAAAGTGAACACCAGGTCCACTCAAACTGCAACAGAATGTCTGTGGGGATGTCGAGGTTAATGTTTTTGATGGTATTACAACTTTTTTTATAGCCAATGATAAATTTGAAACACTGTGCTATCTAATAAACTTTAAAACTCCCACTGTGCGTTTGGAGATTTGGAGACGTTAAAACGTCTTTGTTAAAGTTTTTTAATGACATTTGCATATATGTTAACGTCATATTTTGTGAAAGTTATTCCCTCCATAGTTTATTATAAACCATCTTTTCACTGCACAAGTGGTAGCAGATGCCAAATTCTGTTAAAGCTCTTATATTTGATAACGAGATGAAAATGAGTTGGAAAATGTATTTTGTCGTGCACGATTTTGAATCACATTATAGTGGAGGATCAGAACAGCCAAGCTCTGGCAGGGCTAGAATTTGCAGATGAGGTAAGTGTGTGGAAAATAGATTGACAATGAAATTGGTAACAATGGCAAAGCTCCATGTCATACAGCACATAAACAGGATGTTCTGCCTTTGTAGCTTTCAAGTCAAGATTCAGACTAACTGATGCTGTTTTACCAAAAAAACAAATGCTTCTCTTAATGCTTGAATAATACTAGTATTAGTGGTATTAGTACTGGGACTAGTACTAATACTAGGCTTATGTCTTTTTGGCAAAATTACCTTTCATTTGCTAATGTTTATTATTTTAAATGTGTTTTTATCTTTTCAATGTATTTTTAATTATTTCGTCTGTAAGGTAGTGGAGTTGTCATGTCAGAAAACCTTTGAAAGAGTATAAAAGAAATTAGAATCGACAATTAAGATGGACAGCTTTTAACCCATTATGCTTTATAGAAATGGAAAGCTGATTTGTATAGTGTTAAGCCTGGGATGTAAGGATTGTGTGGCTAATGCTATTGTTTAAATCAGGTAGAGGTTCGTGTTTTTATGAGAGGAAAGTTTTTAGGGCGGGAAATGCCAAAGTCAAGATGACAGTTGCGCACACACGTGGACAACATCTTACGCTGAAGGTACAACCTGAAAGAGATTTTAATATTTGACATTTATTTTTAAATACTTTGTCTCTCAGTTTAAGGAGTTAGAGAAATAGTGGACAAAAAGTTGTTGAAAGTAGAAGGACATGCAGAGGGTCATGGTGACAGAGGCGAATGTTAGAGATAAGGTGAGGCAGAAGAAGAAGAAGAAGAGAGGAAACTTGGCCTAAAGTATATCAGAAGGATTGAGAACACGCTGATATCTGAAATGAGAACGAGTGATGAAGTGCTGTCTATGATTTCTAGAAAGTCAGAGGTTTAAAAAACTAGAAATTGTCTTTAATGGCAGATGAGTGGACACATGCAGCAGAATAAAATGAGGGTGCGGTTGAGAAGTTCATGCAGCCTGCAGTTTCCAACTTCTCAAACGTCAGTGATAATAAGGCACGTGGTATGGAAAATCCAACTGCTGAATACGTCCCAAAGAATGTGGGACAGTGTGTAAAATATAAATCAATACAATGATTCAAACACAAAGACAACACATCAAATTTTAAAACAGACTTTTTAAATGTGTGCTCATTTGTGCATAAAACACCAGATGAAACATCTAACAATTAATTAGGCTAATTTAGTAACATGATTGAGTATAAAAAGACTGTCACAGTGAGGCTGAGTCATTCACAAGTAACGATGGGAAGGGGGTCACTGCTCTGTGAAAAGACTGCACGGCCTTTCAATAATTGAGAGACTTAATCATCTGCGGTGCATAATATGTATGACTAAAAGAGTCAGAGAATCTGGTAAAGTATGCCGAGGCCAAAACCTCGTATCGAATGCCTGTGGTTTTTGGGTTCTTCCACAACCAAATAAGAAAACATAGCAAAACAAGATCCAGAAATTTAGGATGGAATAAGGTAAAAAGAAAAAACTGTTCTGCAGTAAAACAATATGTTAAAAATACTTTTTGGAAACCATGGACTCTGCATCCTCTGGGCTACAGAGGAGCTTTTTAGCATTATTGCACACGGCACGGGTACCTAAAAGCTGTCAGAGTTGGGGTTACACACAGGTAAACATGTATAATAGATAGTGCTTCAGAGAAACATCCACTACCAACCAGAAAACTTCTTTTTACAGTTCTGCTCATTCTCAGATGTCGAACCAAATCATGCACAGATTTCCTCAGCAAGTCTTTAACAACACTAAGAGTTGTTAAAGAGTTGTTAAAGACTTGTACTGACGAAACACACTGCTGAACATGATCCTGTCTGTATTGAATGTCTAATAAACACGCAATTAAATAGTTTTGAATATACTGGCTTTATTTTAATTTCGATTATTCTGGGCTGTAAGTGATTTGCAAATCAATGCATAGCTTCAATAACCTTTTACATGGCAAACCGACTGTTTTGGAAGTAGAGTTGTACAACTTCCATTTTACCGGATCCCCTGAAACACTGACTTATTCTCAAACACCAAAGTTGATGTGGATATTAGGGTGAATGGTTGTCTGCTTTAGCTTTGTGATGGACTAGTCCAAGAACAAGGATTGCCAGGCCGTCACAGAGCAGCAAGTCCCTTGAATTGGATGGATGGAATAATTTGTTATTTTTGTTTCTAAGACGTTTTCCTGAATTCTTTTTTCAGAATTCTCGGTTTCTATCACTTGCATCATATAATATCAATACAATGCAGAAATACATCCATATTTTGAAATACCTACCTTTTGTTTTATTATTTAATATTTATATTTGCGACTTTTAACTATAGAGTTGACCAAGTGGCAACCTCCAGAGCTAAAAAATGAAGAGCCAGTTCCCCTTCAAAAGCAAGTCTTTCGCCATAGTCTGTCATGTTAAAATGCTCAACGTCGCAGCGCTAAAAAGCATATTTACAGACTGGTACAAAAAACAGTTTTGGCTTCTATGTATAGTTTCCCTCTGTGTCACAAATATATGTTGTTTTGCTTGGCTTTTTCAATCTCTCATTCAGAGACATGGCCACTTTTTATTGGCAGCTACCCCCAACAGCTGGAGTCAGCTGGCATCTGCTAGGCCTCGCCTCTATTAAGCATCAGTTGAATTGGGCTTCATGGTGTTTTTGCTATTGATGCCTTTTGTGGGATTTTGAATGGAAACATCTAACAAATAATATGGCATACTTTGTATTGTTTTGGTGCGTGGAAATCTACTCTCAGTCTGCCAATTAGCACTAATTAACCGATATCTACGTGTGTGAACGGCTTCTAAGCAGTTTATGAATGCAGCTCGCTAACCAAGCTAGTGAGTGCTAATAAAACATGGTAATCGCTTGTGTCTTAAAACCAGCACACTAACATCAAGGGTTAAAAATGTGGATTCCAAAACCAGTTGATACCGTCACAGTGGCTGCATCCATACTTTATACGTCCTGTGAGTGTGACCTGGTGTGTTGTTGTTTATGTCTTGAATCTTCTTATGTATGCAGATGATATAATGATATTCTCTCCATATAGTGCTAGTCTTCACTTGTCTTGGAGACATCCAGTCTGTTTCACACTGCACCAACACATATCATGCAAATAGGTTTCTTAGAAGTGATCTTGGAGAAACCCTTTTTTCCCATTTTTTCTCCTCTCTGGTACTGCTCTTAAGGTGTATAATGAGATTAAATATTTAGGACGTTACATAAGCAGTGCTCTTTCAGATGGTAAGGACATCTTACGCGCAACCAAATATGTTGGCTCGTAAATTTAGCTGGTGTGCTGCGATTGTGAAATACTCTCTTTTTAATGCTTTTTATAACCTCCTGTTTACGGCCCATGCGTGGATTTGCTACAAAAAAAGGCATCTTGCACAGACTCTGCACGGCTTATGACAGTATGAGGCTGTTCCTGAAAACCCCTATAATCTGTAATGCAAGTCAGATGTTTCCTTATGACTGTGTACCCACCTGCTCGGCTGTAAACTTTATATAGATATATATGTTGAGTTATCTTATTCTGCTAATGACTCTTCTGTATTGTACTTGTACTGTACTGCTTTTGTGTGTCTGTAAATAAATAATTACTCATTTATTACTTTATCTTCTTTTCTCTATCTTCTGTTTATATTCTATTTTTATTTATTATTGTGTATTTCTTACATAAATTTCAGTACAAACTTTGTCTGTATTAAGTTAAATCAGCTAATTAAATGCTAATCCAGTCACCTCTAGAAAGTTTTAGTTTTGCTGTGTTTTTATAACCTTGGAGTCTTGCAGTCCCCAGTGATATACCTCATGTACCTCGCTGCCATGTTTCTCCTGCTTAGCCCCTCTTTACTCTGTGCTTCTGTTCTCTCTTTTTGTGTTCTCTTCCCTTCTGTGTCAAAGAATATAAACTGCATCCGTAACTGCAGGGGCCCTGACACACCTGGAACCCGTGCACGGCACTCTTCAAAAACGCATTTCCAAACAAACATCACCTCAGCCTTTTCTTTATCTCATCTTAGCTGTGGCATCCGATATGTACCACAAATAAAACCACGCAGACACACATTAGCATGCACACCTTGAACCACCACTTCTAAACCTCAATCTGCTTCACCTCATTCAGCGCACGTCCTTTCCCTCCTCCTCTGTCCTTCCTGTACCCCCACCCGCACACCGCCCCTTCTCTCTCTGCTCTCAACTGATCAGGGGTCAGGCTGCAGTGTCTCCATTAGTCACGTCTCATTTCTTCCCGGCCCCACCGACTCTGATCTGGGGTCAGGGACTGCCCAGCAGCCATTTCCCCTCCCTACCGGCGCCCGGGTGTTCTGGCTGACCCTGCCTCTTATCTCTGTTAAGTCAGACACTCGCTGGCGGTGGTCCTCTCATCGCCTATCAGCCTCACTACTCTTCCTCCTGCTGCCTGCACACACAAGTGAGTGTACTGACAGTGTGCACGCACACATACACACTCACACAGGTGCACATGCACGCATAAAAAAAAGCACACGTCTCATTTAAACTTAGCATGAGAAGCTGGTAATTCTTGGCAGTACAAGATGTACAGAAAAGTGCACATTAACAGAGGCAGTGTATGGTAAGTTCCTGAAAGCTTTTCAATTTGCTGACAAACACAGGTGCCTGTATTCTGATTGGTATGGAAAAGCTCATTAAAATCCCCACAGCTAGTACATTTGGTAATAACTAATTGAGAAGGAAGAGTTCATTAATATTAATAAGCTGAGGTTTGACTGTGTAACAGCCACGAGGTCATCTTAACAAAGCTAAATCCTAGTCTTGGCTTGCTTGCATGCTCACAGTGACAGTATTAGTATGATGCTGTTAAATTGGTTATTCTTACACTGCCATTGTAATCGAGTCGCAAATTAGCACAAAACACAAACTACAGGAAACACTGACGGGAGTATCATCAGTTCTGGAAGTATACAATAACACAACAATATAACATGAGAAGTCACATTAGCCATTTGACTTTCGATGGTGCTCAAAAGAGTGAGAAATTTATACAACGACGAAATGTAAGAGTTTTGTGAGACAAAAGGCAATGACCTTCAAGAGCTTTACACTAAACCTAACTTTTAATGCACTTGTTCTAACCCTTAACACGCTGCATTTGTCCGACTGAACAAGAAAAAAATGTAATTTATAATTTAAAAAGATAAATTAATTAAACTACAAGAAAAATTGCAATAGAAGTCTTTGAAATTTTGCAAAAACATGCACATTTTGTTCCCAAATGTTGGGAATGTTGATTAAACGTTAATAAAGTTTTCATTTTCATTGCCTAATTGTGACATCTACGGTTTTGCAGAAGCAGTTTTATAAAGGGATCAAATGAATGCTGACCAGAATTGATATGAGCTTATTACTACCTACCAATGGTGTAAGGGCTCCATCCAGGTCCAATGTGATTTAAACCAACAGTATTATTTGTACTACTAACCTGTATGCACGTTACTTCTGAGGAATTTCAGACTTCTAAAGTCAACTTCTTCATGGTCAAATGTGTATAATTTGACAGTAAAATGATTCATAAAGGCAAGTGAAGTTTGCTTTATCTGAAAAAAAAAGTCTTACCTTGTTAACAGCCATTGTAAAACTGTCCAGGCTCTTGAGTTTTCATATGGCTCGTGGGCCTTATCAAAAAGTAATCATGAAAGTGTTTATATGTCAAATTTCCTGTAACATTATCTGCTGCACTATATACATAAAACCAACCATAGTAATAACAGCATCAGAGCGTCGTGACTGTAAAGAGATAACTTTTTGTCTGCTCTTATTTTTATTCCTTAACATAATAATAACCATTAAACTATTCAGCAATCTAATCTTTGTCTTCAATGGAGACAGTCATCAAATCTTTTATGATATCCTAATTGGAGAATTCTCATGTTACAACATACAAAACATTAAATACAATATTTACCAAAACAGCCCTAAAGTAGAATCGCTTAACTAAATAAAATATGATGGCTCAATGAAAAACCACAAGACTTGATATGGAAGTTGGCTCAAAAAGGCAACAACCAACTAAAAGTAGGCATTTCACCACAGGATGAGACCACAAAAAGCAAGTTAATGTTAGCTACCACTAAATGTAAGCTGTTTATCGATCAAATTGATGCAGATATTGAATCCAGTTGGGCTCACAAAATATTTTTTGTAAATGCACATTTGTACATCAAAACTGGGCAGACATGTCATTATGGACTGCTCATTGCTGAACTGTGGTAAACGGTGTAGTCACTACATCAACAAGAATGCCATTTGCCTGTCAGGGCACGCAGCTAACACCATAAAAGAACGAAGGGTGGCATGAGGCAGAAGGTTCATATAGACATGATTAATTAAACAGGAGAAAATTACACAGAGATTAAAACCACTGATAGAGGAAGTGAATAACACTGATCCTGTCCTTACAATGCAGTGTTCTGGTGGGAAACTCGGGGAGGTGGTATTCATGTTCCATTGTTATATAAACCTCAATTAAAATAACTTTTAAGTAAAATGTAATTGAAGTTTTTTCTGGTGCCAGCTTCTGATACAGCGATACATAGATATTTACACATGGATAGCCATGACCAGAGACGCTGCTTTCCTTCTATTCAGTCACCTTGTTCTTGTCAAAGCAATATCTCTTAAAAAAATGCCAATTCGATTTTTGCCATGCAAAAATAATTTTTTTAAGTGTCAGTGTGACCTCATAAAATGTGTCATCGGGCATAACTCCAGAATTCATTCGCTAATTAATACACAATTTCAAATGGCTAAAAAGGAAAGAAAATGGATCAACTTCACTGTGACATTATAACGTTCTTCAATATTTAAACTTAACATCAAATCATCTCTGGCATTATCTGTCCATTAACTCCAGCTACACTCGTCCTTGTCTTAGGTTGTTGAAAAAGAATTGCATGCATCATAATCATAATTGGTTGTTCTCAACTGGAACAAATCCTGTGCACCTGGAGGCAACTGCTGGCTTACTTTGTACATAATCGGCATCATTTTAAAATCTCTTAATTCATGAGATTTTAACATATTCAACATGTTGGCTCAGCTACTCATTTACTTCACAGTGTTCACCGCATATTTTAAATAACTCTGGACTGAAACGGATGTCAATGCAACTTAAAGTTATTAAGTTGCATTTAAAGTATTTAAAGTAATTTAAAGTTGAAAGGACAAGCCGCTTTTTTCATTGTTCATGTTTTCACCAAGTTATTAATATACAGCAGACTAAATAATCAAAAGCAATTAATAGAGTAGTTTTTCAGCAGTAAAAATTATTGTTTGTCTGATCGTCTTCTTTGATGGTGTGCAATATGCCAGGTGTATTAAAGAGAATAATCTGATTTGAAAGTGTTTTAATTACGCAGCCGTTCACCGGTAACAACTGAACCATGTGCCGTTGGAAAGACAGTGGCTGACTCGAGATATGCTCTCAACAGTGTGGGACAAGGAGCGGGACACATTTTATATTCACCTGTGTATTTTAAAATTTACCGTAAGCTTCTACGTCCATGACTTTAAACATTTTTGAATTTTTTTGTGCGTTTTTGGTTTCTGGTTAGATGTAGAAAGACCTTTGACATTTTTTACGTTTAAGAAGTGAAAAGTTTTATTTTATTACTTAACAAAACAAAATCTTATTAACTAATATCCCTCCTCCTATATCCTTCGTTCTTCTCCAGACTAAATCTCTCAGCTGGATTTCCACCGAGTCAGTCAGGGTCACAGTTAGCTACACTGTCTTATAAGCAGCTCGATACTCCCCAGTGTGTGGCTGCTGGGTATTATGAGTGCCTGTGCATGTGCGAACTTGCTATCCTCAACTTCCTCTTTTCCTCCATCCACCCGTCTTACTTGTCCTCCTGGCCCTGAACTGGCTGACCTGCTGAAGAGGAACCAAAGTTGTAGCAGTCTTAGTTTAGTTGCTGCAAATAAACCCACCTACGCATTCCAATCACAATCTGTCAGGCAGAGAAATTGAATGTATCTCTTACCGCAAGCCATCATTTTAACCATTTACATTATGTTGCTGCTGCTGCACCTGTTGGCTGACACAGCAACGCATATACAAATTTGTACTTGAATGACACCTGGCTAAATTGCTCACCTTGATTGGCAATTTGAAAGCCTATCAACAAATCTTGGCTTCCTGTGACATGCATTTCTGAGTATTTTTGATGCCATGTAATGCCTCCTCATCACACGTTGTCTTTCTTTAAATGATTTGTTGTCTATGCAGCTCATTTGTTCTGCCTTAATTACAATAAAATGTTATCAACCGCCGCTTCAAATGGCAATTCCAGCATGGCAGAGGTGTTTTCTACGGCTGGTTAATTTTCTGTAAGTTTTAATCCTTCCTTCAAAGTTGTGCCGGAGTAGGTTTTTTGTGCAGTCTTGCCCAGGTGCTTGCCGAGTGTGCCCTGTGGGGCGAAACAAAGCTAAATCTATAAACGCATCTGAAGAAAATGCAGCGTGCTTTAAGTTTCCTGATTTCAATCAATATCCTAACCTTGGTTTATTTTAATCATTCATAGTCTCATCTTGAATGTAATGGTGGCTTCAGGGCATGATAAGCTGTGCACCTTGTCTATAAATGATGGCATGGCATTAGGCATAGGGTGCTGAATGACAGGGAATCAATACAGAGCGCCTCTTTTCAAATGCAAAAAGGATATTTACCTGTATCACTTTAAATTAATGAGAATGTAAGCACTTGAAATTCAATTCCAAAGATATCTCGTCCGTCTGCTATAATTAAGTCTGTGCTATTGAACGCTCGCATCAGCCGGCTGTCATGTTCTCCTTCTATTCCCTTTTCAGTTTTTTTCCCCTGCTCCTTCATTCAGCGTCAGTCTGCAGCCCCTCCACACTGTACAGACTGTACAGGAGTGAGGTTACACAGGGGCCCTGTGCTGTGTAGATCAGTACATGTGAGCCACAGACAGCCAGTGTGAAACTGTAACCTTGGAATAATCCTGTAACTATTCCCTCATCAGCTATCCTCTGCTGTAATGTATAGTGCATGTGGAGGGAGAATATGAAAGACTTCCTATGCATTATGGAACAAAGGTGGCTTCTATTGTGAATTCGGAATGGCAGACTTGCAGTGTGGGTGCACATGTGTGTATGCGTGTGTGTGCGCCCAATGTCTCCTGTCAGGATATATGCTATGTTTTTGTCTGAGACTAGAAAATGGGCTAACAAAAACACTTTTCAGACCAGTATGTCATCAGCAATGCTCACCAGCTCCTCTCAGTAATTAGTCTCTGGATGGGTTCACACTACCAAGAGAAGAGAAATAGAGTGAACTCGAAGGAAAGTAGGGTAACATAATAATAGCCATAACATGCCTGACATTATAGTCAAATCTGTCAGATTTCTTGCAACTGTCTACATGTGCCAGTACAAATCCTGCTATTTCAGTTGCTGTACAAGCCCAGTAACAATAACCTGTAACATTACATTTACAACATTGTTCTCAACAAAAGTTTGGTACACTTTTACTAATAATTTAATACAAATGGCTTAAATCAAACTGAAAGTCACATCATCTCACCAGTGGCTACTTCTCTTTAATCCTTGTACTGTGACTGATTTTCGTCACATCATTGTAGTAAAGCAGTCTTCTAATTTTCTATAAAGTTATTTTCATCATCACCATCCATGGATTCTACATCTTATAGGATGGCAATGGGCACGCTAAGTTAGCTGGTGGGTTCCTTGGCATTTTGCACTGGGAATGTTGTAGCAAGTGGTCCTTCAGTTCAGTTCAATTTCACTTTAGTTTTATTTATACAAAAACACAACAGCAGCCACCTCAAGG
Source organism: Benitochromis conjunctus (assembly GCA_015052645.1). Taxonomy (NCBI): domain Eukaryota; kingdom Metazoa; phylum Chordata; class Actinopteri; order Cichliformes; family Cichlidae; genus Benitochromis; species Benitochromis conjunctus. The sequence continues at coordinate 14,302 of VOQK01034198.1, forward strand.
CACTTTATATTGTAAGATAGAGACCCTACAGTGATAGAGAGAGAACCCCAACAATCAAACAACCCCCTACGAGCAAGTGCTTGCTGACAGTGGGAAGGTAAAACTCCCTTTTAACAGGAAGAAACCACAGACAGAACCAGGCTCAGGGAGTGTAAGCACACCTGTTTTTGGCTGGTCGCTGCCACGATTGTCTTGTGTGTTGTGTTTCAATACGTAGCAGGACTGACATCACATGGCCTTCTTCTCTTTGCTGTTCTAACCCAGATGTAACCTGGTTCCAAATTTGGCATTTAGCATAAATCGGTACTCTGCAATACCAGCGTTATTCGGTACTGAGCTTAAAAAGTGCTGAGTTCGGAATGCAACAATTTCATTAAGTGCTGAATTTGTTATCCCTCTACGTCATACATGTACATACCCTCAGCGCATAACCTCCTGGTGTACACCCTTTCTTTTGGCACCTACCACATTATAAACCTGGGTTCTAATTTTAATTTTAATTTTCTCATTCAGCTGTAAACATACAAATCCAAATAATTGAATTCAGGTGTTCCAGTAACTTCCATGTCCACCCTGTTCCAGCAAGACTGTGCACCAGTACATAAAGCGAGGTCTGTAATGAAATGGGTGAATTTGGTGTGGAAGAACTCGACTGGCCTGCACAGAGTCCTGACCTCAACCCAATAAAACACCTCTGGGATGAAATAAAGTGGAGACTGTGAGTCTGTGTGTCTGACATCACAAAAAAATCTATCAAAACGTTATTTATCTAGCGCTTTTCATATTGTACAACAAAGATGCAACTCAAAATTTACACATTAAAAGCAGATATTAAACAAAAATACACAGACACACAAACACACTCATACAAATGTATATGTTTGTGTGTAGTAAGGGGATGGTTTTTGCCCTTGAATACATGCTCTGGTCACCCCTCAGTTATTCGACACGGACACCCACCCGAGCCCACACATCGAGTCTATGCTGTAGCAAGAAAAAGGGGAAATGCTATCAAACCAAGATTGTCATATAGAAACACTGGAGATAAGCAATGAAGTAAGAGGCAAATATAGAGGCAACTAAGGTGAGAAAATCGAGACATCAATATAATGAGTGAGTAATAAACATATAAGATGCTGCATTGTTGTGCGTATCGGTTATTTTGCATAATGTTTAGCTGTGAGGGTATCATTCTTAGCATTTTTCTGACTAAAGAAAGTCCAGCTTTCTACTATTAGACACTGTCATGTTTGTCATGCTGTGAGGTAATGATCAGGTGTCAACCGAATTGCAGATGCCATTGGAGATGGACTGGCTATAGAATTAAATATTTCAGTTTTAAGAACTGATGTTGTGAACAGAAAGGGTAGCACTGCTTAGCCCTCCATGGCATGAGTTTTAGTTTTTTGGAGAAAAAAAATATTTCACTTTACATTTTGGGAGTTTATCAGTCAACAAATTTGTCCTCCAAGAAACTGCTTTGCTGCCTCAGGGAAACAATGTGCTGTAAGGCCAAAATGTCACAGTTTTCTATAGACACCAAAGAAATAGATTTAGCAGAAAACAAACAGTTTATGTATATATATATCTTTATTGTGGCAAATTTTCAATTAAATTTTCATATACAACAAGCAAATAACTGTGTGTGTGTGGGGGGGGGTAAACAGAGGTAAACATGACATTTCTGCCTTTTGACTTTTTTGGAATGTTATTGCATCCTGCTACCTTACAGCTTTTTCCACAAATTCCTGACACCAACACACACACGGACAAACACAGATCACATATGTTTGATCTTCAAACTGTTCCTAAAACCTTTTTCCTCTAATAAGATCTTCTTTCCTATAATTTAGAACAATTTGATGTTAGTGCTTGCTACTTAAATATCACCAAGTGTGCTCAATGAGCCCTATAATATCAACTACTGCTACCACTGTTAGTAGTATTAATAATTAATTAATGAATGTGTTGTCTTTATTGCTCTTTGGTCATTACGTAGAGTTTTCTAAAACACCACAAGCAGTAAAATGCTCAGAATTACAGTTAGAGAAAAGAATAAAAATTTAACGTGCATGCAAAGAATGAAAAATGCTGAACGGAATGGATCTTTAATCTTTTAATGTAAGTATAATCTTTAAATATATTCCTTATATTGCATGTTATATTTCTTATATCATCCCATCTGAAATGTATCTTTCATTAAAATGACATGACTTTCCTGGAAAGATCACTTGCAGTGTAATTTCTTGGCACTATCCCAGAATCTGCATTTTTCATTTATTTATTTTTGTTTCTCATACCTGATTCAATTCAATTCAATTTCAATTAAATTTTATTTATATAGCGCCAAATCACAACAACAGTCGCCTCAAGGCGCTTTACATTGTAAGGTAGACCCTACAATAATACATACAGTGAAAAACCCAACAATCATATAACCCCCTATGAGCAAGCACTTTTGCAACAGTGGGAAGGAAAAACTCCCTTTTAACAGGAAGAAACCTCCGGCAGAACCAGGCTCAGGGAGGGGCGGCCATCTGCTGCAACCGGTTGGGGTGAAAGAAGGAAGACAGGATAAAACACATGCTGTGGAAGAGAGCCAGAGATTAATAACAAGTATGGTTGAATGCAGAGAGATCTATTAATCGGCATGGTGAATGAGAAAGGTGACTGAAAAGGAAAAACTCAATGCATCAAGGGGGTCCCCCAGCAATCTGAACCTATGGCAGCATAAC
>VOQK01034209.1:0-12802 GCA_015052645.1 Benitochromis conjunctus
AAATTGTTTTAAAAGTTCTCAGGCATTTAAGTATGGCCTACAATATCACCAGAGTTTAGCATAATTGTGAAAACCACACAGAAATAATCCAGGTAAACAAAAAATATAAATATTATATTTGATTATGTATATGTTTGAGAAATATTATCCATTAATTCATATCTCTGACCAACTGAGATCACTCCAAGAAAAAGACATGAATCAGACAATGGCTGTCTATAGCGTTCTGTATCTCCTGTCAGTCAAAGTGAACTTTAATTTTAAGTTTCCAACTGTACAACTGTAAACATAGCTGGCAAATGTAGTGCTGTTTGCAGTCTGATGCAATGATATCACGCAGCCTAACACCACTTCCATTAAAGGTGTGAGTGAGTATTGACTCCCATGGCTGCTACATTGTTACACAGAGAGAGCTCTGCTGTTCCCCAAGGTGTGTTGTATGTGCAAACACATGTGTTACTCTGTAATTATGTGTTGCTTACATGTGAAACGTTTTTAACAAAGTTATACATTGTAATGTATAACTTTCCCTGATCTATAATATTTATATTTTTTGTTTACCTGGATTATTTCTGTGTGGTTTTCACAATTATGCTAAACTCTGGTGATATTGTAGGCCATACTTAAATGCCTGAGAACTTTTAAAACAATTTTTATATTTTAGTTTATTTCTGGGGACAGGAGGAGACTGAACAGGCTGATCCGGAGGGCCAGCTCTGTTCTAGGATGCCCGCTGGACCCAGTGGAGGTGGTGAGTGACAGGAAAATGGTGGCTAAGCTGTCATCCCTGTTGGACAACATCTCCCACCCCATGCAGGAGACTCTGGCAGCACTGAGCAGCTCCTTCAGTGGCAGACTGCGGCACCCACAATGTGAGACGAAGAGATTTCACAGGTCTTTCCTTCCAACTGCTGTCAGACTCTACAACAAAGACTTTGCAGATGACCATACATGCGCAGACACACACACATTCAACACACAATGGTAGCCTTCGCTTATTGTCTCTCTTCTGGCAATACTACTAAGTGTAATTTTTCTGATGCAACATGTGCAATTTTGACATAGTAATTTTCTGACTTTTATTTTATCCGATTCTATTGTTTGCTGCTCTTAACTTTGTACTGTTCACTTTCTGCCGTGACCAAGCAAATTTCCCACTTGTGGGACTAATAAAGGTTTATCTTATCTTATGTCTTATCTTAATAAACTCTCTGACAATATGTGGCTTTTTACATATGTTCATCAGCAGTATAGTATCCATTCTGAGTATGAATGGCAATCTACCAGTATCACCACGACCATTTACTTACAGGTGCACACACCTACTAATTCCTTTACCCTCTATCTGTAAACTCATTGTAGCAGGGCGTGGTATGTGATGCCGCTGCAGGGGAGGCAGACGCACCCGAGCGGCATCCGCAATCACGTCTTGCCGTCTTAAAGGGTGAGCCAGCTCCCGAATTGTTGTTGTTGGTGATGTGTGTGGCTGGCAGCTGTAGAGCTGCAGCCTTGTGTTTGTGAGAACCATGAGAGTGTGAAATAAAGAGATCCTGAAAAGCATAAAAATGTCGTTGGGTCTGCCGCGGTTTGTTTACACTCATAATTGGAGATGTAGTCTCCAAAATGCAATAGAGCTTTCATAATTCTCTGACGGCAATGTTGATTCACAAGTGACCATTACAGTGAACCTTACATGCATATACACAAAAATCTTCTCTTTAAGAATGAATTTTTTGAGGGTTGTTTAAAACTGTTGTTCAGAGTAAAGTTTAAAATTCAGTTTAATTTGAGGCTACAGCTCAAAACCTTTCAATTCAATTTCCTTGGCAATGCGGTTACATTTAACTGTTTCGTGTGGACATTACATCTAATTATTGCATTAAAGTTAATGGACATGTGTGGCGGGGCATGGTCGGCGGTGCCGCTGCAGGGTAGGCGAACGCACCTGCAGCGCATCCGCAATCACGTTTTTCCGGGTTAAAAGACTGAGCAGGGTCCTGTCATGTGGTGTTGTTGTTAATGTGTCCAGCTGGCAGCGGGGGAAGCTGCAGCCGAGCGTGTACAGCAACCGGGAAATGAATAAAAGCATGCAAATACCATTGGGTCTGCTGTGGTCGTTTACAACATGCCTTCTCTAAAAGAAAAGCAAAAAATGCACTATTCCTTAATATGATACACTCAAGGATGCTGTCAGTTTAGCTTTACTTGTCCTAGTGACAACTAATAGTTCATGTCTGCTGACCTCACAAACCTAAAGGGAATCAACAAACTTACTACTTAAACCTATTACTTTGCTGACATTTCAACTTTTATGCTTCTGCTATTATAAAAATATGTTCATGCAATAATGTGTTTCGTATATTCACTTACTAAAATACTTACCCTTGTGTTAGAGCTAATGTTTGTCGTAGGCACTTGTTTTAAGAGGATAGATCGGATCTGCAGAGACAAGCAAATTCAAATCAATGTAAAAATTGGAAGTATGTAAGAAAATTACTGATTAATTTTTCATATTGGGAAATAGACTTTTTAAAATATGCCCTGGGGTTGAATCCACAGGACTTCCTTGAACTGCTGCTACATCAGTGCTTCCCTTGTACAGGTATAATGCAAAGTTGTTGTTTTTTTTATTTAAATCAACATACCTTTGGATCAAATAGTGTTCCAAATACTAAAATGAAGAAACCCTAAGAAAAACAAATGCATTTTTTTCATCAAGTTACTGCCTTCGTAGCATTTAATTACTGCCTTATATGTCTATGGTTGTAAATACCTGTAGTGAATTGAAGAATGCAAAGGCAATGTGGATTCCTGGATTTGTTTGAGATACCATAGTTCCAACTCCCAAAGACCAAGTTAGCCCAAATAAAGGAGTCAAAATGGCCACACATCTTATAATGACAACCAAGGTATGTTTTTCATCTCTTTGGGCAGCATCTCCCACACCTCTTCTCATCATTTTGAACAACACTACAATTACTATCAAAACGTTGATAACAATTATGGTTAGGGCCGGTATCACCAAAGCAAGCAGGGCCTTTGTCTTGTTCCAGTTAAGCCAACAAACTTCATTTTCCCGTATGTATCCATTTCCAGAAGCTGTGACACCAACAGTAATCATGGCTATAATCAGAGGGCAGCCGTAGCCTAAACTGAAGCCAATGGCCAGCATAGTTGACTTGGACATGTAGGAGAAAACCATAAATGTTCGGTAAAAGAGAAAAAGGGCTGAAACAAGCATCCAAAAAAACAGAGCTAGGTAGAAAATGTGCATGAAGAATGTTGCTGTGGTACATGGTCCATCTGGAACATTATAGTCCTCTCCGGGGTTTTCACTGGGATTTTTAGCAATAGCGGCACCAATGATGAAACAGATGTCCGCGATGAGCAGAGAAAGGGCAGTGTTAATGATGGAAATATGACGCATAAAGGCAGTACTGTTTCTGGTAATGGTTTTCCAAACACATACTTCAATAATGAGACATATAACTAAACTTGCCAAAGATATCCCAACACCAATATAAGTGATTATATCTAGGACTTTTGTAAATGCTGGAGGGATGTCAGTTGACATCAGGATTGAGAAGGATGTGAGGTGGTTACAGTGGCAGGTTACCGTGTTGTTTGCATCAGAAACAAATGTACATCCTTCATCATCCGAAGCACCAAGATCATTAAAAAGAGTGAAATTCCAGAAGACACATTGTGGGTTTTGTGACAGAGAGCTGTTTAGCTTTCTGTAGCTCAGAGAGATATTTGGAACAGGTGTATTTATTTTGACAAGCACCACAGCAGCGTTGATGACATCTTTTATTTCAACAGTTTCCTTGCTGTTGGTGTTATTACTGTTGATGACACTGATGTTAAAAGTGGAGTTCCTTGTTGGCAAAACATGAATAAGGGTAGGAAAAGTAATTGTAGTAATAAAAACATTGAAAATGTTGGCGTTTGGAATTTCTATGAAAAATTTTGAGTGCAGATTGTTGTTGAATGAGTTATTGAATGTGGTTCTGTTGAGTGTGATCTGTTGAGTCACTATGGAAAAAGTACCATCCAAACCATTGGTGAGTGTCTCCATTGAACCTAGTAATTGTGAACTGGCATTGTTGGTATTTCCATTCAGAAATTCCCAAGAATGTTTTGCATCATTACCAATAATCACATCAACTGTGTGTAATACATCCTGTAGATGGCAAAATGTGATATTTTAAGTGAAAAACCACATCAAAATGTCAAAAAGGAACTTTTATGCCATATCGTTTACAAAATAGAAGGCAAGATTTACCTGCATGACAGTTTCATTGAAATTACTGGAAACATTTGCAATGTTATTTAGGATATTAACAATGGTTGATATTGTTGCAGATGAATTTGTAATATCTTTTGCTTGGTCCTTGACAGTTTCTCTCAATTTTGCCACAAAAGTTGGCACATTTTTGACAACCAAGTCCTGAAAAACAGTAAAAAGATAAAAACACAAAAAGAAATTCTGATGTGAGCATTTAAATGAGCACCTTCTGACAAATGGTGAAACACATCAGATCTCAATAGTGAAACAATTCATGCTAACATCTGTACTGATATGGAGGGGGTGATGTGTTATGAATCAAAGGATGCCACATTGTTTGATGTAAATGATAATTATTATCCTACAGAGGGCTGAATTCAAAGACACCCTGAAAATCAAAATGAAAAAAATGATGCAGCAGGTCAGTCCACTTTACCAAAATTTCACTGCAGCAATTTACATGGTACTAAGCAGTTTGTATGGGACTGATGTGCTTGCATGCCTGACAATGTTGTGGCATACTCCTAAGGACATTTTTGGCCTTAGAAATATGAAGTCATAACCGCTGGCAGGCATTGCCATTTTGGTGTCACTGCCAGCCACCTCATATATCCTAATATATACAGAATAACCATTATATATATAGCCATTATTCTTACTCTGCACACGTCCAAACCATCTAAGCCTCGGCTTGCACAGGAGACATTCTCCTCTTCATCCAAATTACTCCTGAATTCGTCTTCTGACATCCGACATGTGACGCACATGCACTGACAATATTACTCTACTCTAAACATGTCAGGTATCATTAATACTGTGTGCTGCTCAGTAACATTTAAAATTTATTATTTACTGCTACTTTTGCATATGTTGGTTGTTGCTGTGGTTGCTGTGCTGTTGTTTTTTGCTTGTTTTTTTTAGCAGGTGGTCAAACAGATTTTCAGTGTTTCTTTCTCTCTATCCCTCTTCTCTATGTTTCTCTCCCTGTGCTTGGGAAAATAAATTTTTGGGGCGTTTTGCTTGACCTTCAGACAACAATTCTGATTGCATCACTGCGGGACATGACAGGCAATAAGAAGAGACAATATTTATGTTCGCTCTTTCAATTTCCAGCTTCAAACTCATGATCCTGTCTGACATGCTTTATTTCCACAACACTATTCACATATGCTTCCTTCAAGATTATCCCTATTTCTCTTCCTATCTATACTATGGTAGAACTTGAATTCACCTCCAATGGTACTGCCTTGCTTCACGTCCACTTGGTCTCCTGCACTCATATCAACCAACTCTCTCACCATAACAGACAATAGAGTCAGTACTCTCATCTCTACATTCAATTTAATTCAATTTCTTTATATAGTGCCTCAAGATGCTTTATACTGATGCTTTATAAGGCAAAGACCCAACCATAATAGAAAGAAACCCCAACAAGCAAGCACTTGGTGACAGTGGGAAGGAAAAACTCCCTTTTAACAGGAAGAAACCTCCAGAAGAACCAGACTCATGCCCCTGCATGAGCCTGGTTCTTTGACCAATTGTAGCACAGTCTCTATTGGCTAATAGCACCAGAGGCAGTTATTGTTAACCTGGGCCCCGATCTGGTATGGAAATCTAATTTTTTATGTTCTGTCTGTTTGATTTAGCTATGATTTTACACCACAATTTTTTGCTCATCCCAATGTAATCCTTCCCATTTATTTGGGTTTGGGACCAGCACTAGGAATACACTAGCTTGTGCTCCTGCTGTGGCTGGATTAGTGACAGATGATGCTTATACAAAATAATAAATTACAGTTTACAACTATTAAGTAAATATCTCTGAAAAAAAACGAGGCAATTCCCCTGAAACCTCATTTCAGGATTTGCATTCTAAAAATTCCTTTTCATACATTGAACAGTTTAGTACATTAGTAGGTCACTCACTTGTGAAGCGGTGAATAAATGACTGATTTTTATTATGACACAGCTGTCCTCCACAAGTTTCCACTTTCCTGTTTTTTGACATTCTGCAGTCTTGCTCCCCATTTGACCTTGATCACAGCTTTTGGTTGCTCTGTCACCCACTCGTCCGGTCCTGTACTCAGTGTCATTACATTTAATACCTTAAGAGTTAAATAATCATCAACAAATTGGTTTGTCAAAACAGAAAAAGAGCAAACAAATAACATTGTTATTGACAAACATTTCTCATACCTTCAGTGAAAAATGCCAGTTTTGTTGTCTGTTCATAACCCTTTGGTTCTTTAACCTTACAAGTAAAAACTTTTTCTTCTGCTTGTGATCCACTGCAGTTTTTTATTTCATATTCATACTTGATGCAGTTTTTTTCAACATTTTCTGTGAACATTTATCATTATATAATATGAAATTGTTAATAGCTGTGTTCCCAGCATAGATAGAGTCATTAGTGTTCAACAACAAGTCATACTTACCGGAAATTAACAAAATTGTACGATTATACCAGTTCACTTTATAAGGGGGTTGCACACAACACTGAATTGGTTGCTCCTCTCCGACTTTGCATTTCAGATTAATTTTATTCTGTAGTTGGATATTAGGAGCTTGTTTGATATGAGCTTCTTTTACAACTCCCCTTTGGATGAAATTAAAATCTGCACCATTGAGAATACATTCATATCGGCCTGTAAGAGAAGGAGGCATTGTTGATTACACTGATACACTATAAAAATACAGCAGTGAATATATAAATAGTAATTTTGACATGATTGGTATGCAGAAATAAGATTTTGTCTCTGTCAGCTTGAAAAGCCAATTTAATGTAAAACACTATGTTTTGATTTTAAATCACAATAGTACTTTACAATTACTATGTTAAATATTGACTTGGTAACAACACAATGGGGGGGGGAGGATTATTTAGCTTTGACTAACCAGCATCAGCAGGAATGACGTTGTTAACTATTAGCTTGGACTGATTGACAGAAAGTTTTATTTTAAACCTGTCAGACTCGATTTTCAGGTCATTAAACTTCCAAACAGAATCAGAAATTGTTCCAATGTCAATATTATCAGTGCTGGTGGGTCCACATATCAGTGTCATAGTTTTACCAGTATAAATCTCAACAGGAGGGGTGATTGAAGTTGAACCTTTATAAACAGTAAAAGATGAGTTAGGATTTAAGTCAGTGAAGTTAAAATAATAAAACACATATTTTTCTACTTACTGATGACTTGTGCAGCAACTGAACCAATTACAGGGGCAACAGACTCTATGGCCTCTGTGAAGTTTTTATTTGCTTTAGCCATTTCGTTTACATCAACTTGTTTTGTCTCAACAACAAAGTCTGTGATAATGCTTCCCTTTCTATAAAGACAAACAGAGGTTAAAGTTGTGATATGAAATTAATTCTGACTTGTAGTTATATTATTTCTTTAATTCCTAAATTACTATACCTGAATGCTATCACAAAAGCTTGAATAAACCCACTGATACTGCTGTATTGCATTTTTAACTGTGGGAAAAGTTATCAATAATGATTAGCATTAGATGAGAACAAGTAATATAATTTGATACAGTGTTAAAAGTCTACTTACCACATAATTAATCTCTGTTTCAAGCTTTTTGTATGCAGAACTCAGTTTATCATTGTAGTCTGTTATGTATTCCTTGTCCAGTGTGACTGACATTGTCACATTAATTCCTGCTTTTTTGGGGGGTGGGGGTGGTGGTGCTAGTGGTGGTGCTGGGGAGGTAAGATTAAAAATGAAAAGAAAAAATTGCTAACAATTCTTTTTTTTTTTACTTCACTATAGCAAATTGTATTTAGATTTGCATGGAAATAATTGATAATAACTGGCACATTAAAAGCCAGCTAGTATAACCTTCTTTAACTGTGTCACTTTGTTTGCCAGATCCTCATTGAGTTCCTGATGACGGCTCTTAGGGTCCTGTTGATCTTGTATAGTTCTAGGCATTTCAGGATCCAGATGTGGGGCATCTAAACTCATACTAGTAACATGGTTCAGTATTATACTGCCGGTGATTAAATTTAGTCAGTAAATCAGTATATTCAGTCAGAAGACCGAAATGTATAGAGCTTTTAGCAGTGCTAAAGGCACTGGATATATTGGCTACCATACACAGATTCTCTTAACTTTGACCTGACCTATTTGTTAGGTTTATAAATATACTATAGACTATATATACTATACTATTTGAATGGACATTGAATTTGTGTAAAATGTTTTCTATGACAGTTTAGTACCCCAGTAAGATTGTTAAGGTGACTATGTGAATGTGCTACAAGGTTGTCACAAAAAAAAACAAACATTGGTTCCAAAGGGAAACTTGTATATCAAATATTTTTATTTTTTGTTTGTTACAAATTTTCTTTCTTTTTTTTAAATGACGAAAAATATACAAGCCAGCATTTTCAAAATTCAAAGCTGTCTGAGTCTCATTCACTTCACTTCTTCTGTATGTAGCTGAACCTTCTGGTCCAAATCATTTAAGCTCCTTTGCATCAAATTTTGGTAAATTAAATCTTGAACTAAGGGTTCTTTAACAACTAGAGTGTTACATTGACGTTTGTTTTTATATCTAATCTTTGCTCTCAAACCTTTAAACGGTAGCGAGTCTGCAGCTGAAAGGATACAAACTCAAACTGTCAGGGCAGGTTTGATGGTTTCTGTTTAAAATCAGTTGGGTTGAATGTATTGAATGTTTTAAATGAAATTAATGGGCATTTTATTAATTATTGAAATCATTCATTCATTCAAACATTCAAATTTTAATTAATTAATGACACATTTAATTCATTCATTAATTTTGTCACATCTGGCCCTCCATAGTTAACCAAACATTCTCGTTTAAACCTCACTCAGAATCTCACAGAGAGATATAGCCCATTGTCAGACTGCTTCTGAGCCACATGGACACCAGAACAAGCAGTTTTTGTGTTTATCAACAGCAAACACAAACTAAATTACAAGCATCTTACAAAAAAGTGACCAGGAACTGCTGGAAGCCCTGTGCGTCCTCGGGTTGCTACAGAAACCAGGCCTCCAGTTCTCAGCATCGCCTGATGCCAGTGACTTGGGGGATGGGTCGCCGGAAGTGTTGTTTTAGGAAGTGGAAACACGGCAAATCTAAGCTGGCTAGCTTTTCCACCCATCCTGCTCTCAAACGTTTGCTCACTGGACAGTAAACTGAACTACATCCGACTTCAGAGGACCACACATCAGGAATTTAGGGGCTGCTGTGTCTTTGTTTTCACAGAAACATGACTCAGTGACAGAGTTCCGGACACCGCCATTCAGCTCACCTCATTTCGTGCCAACAGAAACGCAGCTCTGTGTGGTAAGACTTGCGATGGTGGCTTGTCTGTCTATATCAAATTGGAATGGTGCAAGAACTCTGTGCTAGTTTCGAAGTACTGCTCATCACTGGTAGAGTTTATGACTGTTAGATGCAGACCTTCTTATCTACCTCGGGAATTCACTGCTGTGCTCATTACAGCAGTGTACATCCCACCCAGTGCTAACGCGAAAGAGGAGATGTATTGGGCGATCAGCGAGCTGCAGAACTCACACCCTGATGAACTGTTTATTGTCGCCGGAGATTTCAACCACGCAAATCTCAAGTCAGTGCTTTCAAAATTAAATCAACATGTGGAATTTACAAGGGGGGCAAACACGCTGGATCTTGTTTACACAAACATTCCCAGCGCATACCTAGCGAAGCCCCGTCCCCACCTCAGATACTCAGATCATTTGTTTATTATGCTAATTCCGGCATACAGACCACTCGTCAGACGCTGCAAACTGGTTCTGAGACAGGTGAGAACCTGGCCTGCAGGAGCTCCCTCTGCTCTTCAGGACTGTTTTGAGCACACTGACTGGGACATGTTCAGGGAGGCTGCAACAAGTGGCAACCACACCAACTTGGAGGAGTACACATCATCTGTGACCAGCTACATTAGCAAGTGCATTGATAATGTCATTGTCTCCAAGACTATCATAACACGCTCAAACCAGAACCTGTGGATGACTTTATCTGTTTTTGTTTTGTTTTTTTGTATCTTTTGCAATTTTTGCACACTTGCACATTATGTAGTCCTGTATTGATTGTCTGTTATATGTAGTACCATGGTCTTGGAGGAACATTGCTTTGTTTCACTGTGTACTGTACCACTGCACATGGTTGAAATGACAACCACTTGACTTGACTGGTAGACCTTAAGATGGTACTTCATGTAGTTCTGGTAATCGGCTCGGAGTGTTCAGGTTTCCAGCTAAGCTGTGATCTTATCTCTGGTCTTGTTCTCAGTCATGCTTGGGGCTTAGTACCCAATCTTGGGCGGGGGGTAATTATATCTCCCGCCTGACCTGACATCTTGGCTCCCCCTTGCCGTAGCATTTGTGTTGTACCTCATCAATCTCCAGTTGTGATAACAAATGCTTCTTCCGAATGTTGGAACGCTGAGCTTTTAGTTGTTTTGCCATCAGTCTAGATGTTGGGTATAGAAGATTCCATATGTGTCACAGTCCTGGGTCAGTGACCCAGTGTTTTGTATTTATTATATAGTCTTTGAGTTCATTATTTACCATTTCTAGTCTCTTGGTTTCTGTTTCTGTACTCTGTGTTCCATGTTCCCTCTGTCTCCCCTGTCAGCTGTTTCCCCTTGTCAAGCCAGCGTCTCTGTGTTGTTTCCTGTTTTACTTTGACAGTCTGTGTCCCACATCAGTGTTTTCTGTTTGCTTCCTCCCTGTGTCTCCCTCCTGTTGTGCATTTCCCTTGTTACCTTGTGTGTTTATATATAGTGTGTGCTTTCCTCTGTGCGTTGTCAGATCGGCTGTTTGTCATGCCTTGTGTTTCATCTGCGTACCTCTGCTTGTCTTCACCTGCGTTACTTCTGCTCTCCCTCTGTGTTTCATGTCTCAGGCTCCTCATTCCCGGTTGTAAGGTTTTGTTATGTTTTCTATGTTTCACTTGTTCCTTTGCTCCATTTTGTCTGCGCTCGGGTCCACACTTCTCATCTCCACATGGTTTGCCTCACTAACCGGGACAGTACAATCTGACCACACAATGGACTCAGCAGACATAGAACTGAATGAGCGACAGCAAGTAGCACTCGCCCAGCTGGAGGAAGAGCTCTGGTGGACGCCATGGCTCGCCCCTGACTACGAGTGCATTTTTTGTGGGACTCATTTAGCTCTGGGGGGTCCCCGGAGATGCCGTGCTGCTCCACCTGCTGCCCTGCCAGCAATCGTGATACCTAAGCTTGAAGTGGGATACCTTTGCTTCTCTCTGGACATGTACTCTCCAGCCTCGGCGCCAGAGGCTCAGCTGTCTAGCCCGTCGGCTCCATCCTCCCGAAGGAAGCGGCACTCCTGCCGCCGTCACTCTTCCCTGGCTGAGCAACTCCTGGTGGTGAGTGAGAAACTCAACTACTTGGGTGGGAGCAGCTAGGGTCTGGCACCCGTCCCTGTCTCTGCTGGAGGTTCAGGAGAGTCTATCCAGCCATTTTCTATCCATCTACCATACCACACCACCACCGCCGCCAATTTCAATGCGGTCAAGCTCCAGACCTGCTCTGTCGCCGCTGCCGCTGCTTTCCACGAGGTCGGCCTCCAGACCAGGTTGGCCTGCTGCATTGTTGCCGCCACTTCCCACGCAGCTGGCCTCCTAAACTGCTGTGTCACTGCCGCTTTCCATGTGGCCTGCCCCCTCAATTGTTTCGTTCTAGACTCCTGTGCTGTCGACCTTCGGATCGGCCCCTTGAACTGCCCTGTTTTGCACTCGTGTGCCGTCAACCTCTGGGCCGGCCCCCTGAACTGTATGAGAACTTCTTCCTGAGCTCCAGTGCCTTTCATGCACTTGTCCACATCCTCTTAATGTCACCTTTACCGCCGGGGTTACTTGCGTAGTAGCATACCAACAGTGCCCTGTTCTCAACCCTTGCCCACTTGTGCCTTCTTGTTCCAGTAGCTCACTTCTCATCAGTGTGTCCTGGTTCCTCAGCACCTGACGCAGACCTTGTTAATCCAGGCAACATCCGAGCTGGTATTGCTTCAGTTAACTCTCTCTCATTTATATATGAGGTGGGCTTAGCATAGGGGAGCCTAGACTGGGGACCCTTATGGATACTGAGCAGGTCTTAAACAATCAGGCCCCATCTTATCTTAATGACCTTGTAGTACCATATCACCCCATTAGAGCACTTGGCTCTCACACTGCTGGCTTACTTGTTGTTCCTAGAGTATTTAAAAGTAGAATGGGAGGCAGAGCCTTCAGTTTTCAGGCCCTTCTTCTATGGAACCAGCTTCCAGTTTGGATTCAGGAGACAGACACTATCTCTACTTTTAAGATTAGGCTTCAAACTTTCCTTTTTGCTAAAGCATATAGTTAGGGCTGGATCAGGTGACCCTGAATCCTCCCTTAGTTATGCTGCGATAGGTTCAGACTGCTGGGGGACTCCCATGATGCACTGAGTTTTTCCTCTTCAGTCTCCTTTCTCATTCACCATGTGTTAATAGATCTCCCTGCAT